>JAOXJP010039543.1:0-16456 GCA_025762735.1 Platanus orientalis
CTCTCTCTCTCTCTCTCTCTCTCTCTCTCTCTCTCTCTCTCTCTATATATATATATATATATATATATATATATATGCAAAGAGGCATCAAGTAGGTCATTATCTGCATACATACAAAAGAGTCATTTCTGTCATAATGGAAGACATCAAGTAGCTCATCAGCTACTTGCTCAAAAATAGCTGTATTTTTCTCGAGTGGGACCTATTCACCTACCACGAAGAAAATGGAACACACAGGACAATTTCTGTAGGCCAGATGAAAGGAAAGAGACGGAATCTCCAGCAGTAGAGACAGAGAAAGAAAGGAGTTGGAGAATCCGTAGGGCCATTACGAAAGTTATGGTGTCTTTTAGAACTCATACTTGCATGCTATTGCACACACGCATGTGATATTCAAACCTGACATAAACTTGTCCTAACACTTATTTATTATTGAAGAATGATTGTCTGTGTTGACACAGACCTCTGTAATCATGTCATTGATTGCGACACAATGTATTTTAGAATTTGGTGTCTCTTTATGAACACCTACTTTTTCAACTGAACACTTTTCAGATGTTTTTACCTCTAACACAACATGTGCTAGTTTATAATTCACCATAGACACTACAAAGACTTTTTCATTGCAAAACATTTTCTAGGTTATTTTTATTGTTATTATTATTTTCTGGGTGGTAAAAGTTGTCCTCATTGTCGTTACTTATAAAATTCAATACAACACATGGAAAATCAGTAAATTATGTATTTTTCATTTAAATATTTTGAATTATAATATTTTTCTAAGTACAATATTACAGGAAGATTTAAGGTGCGGTAAACTAGGTGTTGAAAAATACACGAAAGAAGATGGAGGGATTGTGCACATCCTGGAGACAATCCTGCAGTAGAAAAAATTGAACTGTACTTTCACCCATGTCAAAAATGAATAAAATTGATTCGTTACAATGGAACACCAATGCCCTTGCAACAACAACACTATAAGAGTGATGGAGGATTTCCACACCGTAAACCCTTACAAAAAGAGAAAGAATAGAGCAAGAAAGACGATGAAAGTCCCTCAGAAGTTTTCCAAAAGTTTAATCTCGTTTTTGACAAAGACCGTTATTTATAAAGGCTTTGTGGGAAGAGTTTTAGTCCACCTAGATCTCTAACTCTCATTAGGACCCATCTACACCCATTGGATAAGTCTTAGAAGAGTTTTAAGTGCAATAAGATGTTCACATGGATGTCCACGTTTGACTCAAACTCCAACATTGAATTCCAAAACTCACAATTATATACTAATAAACAAAATGGGTTTATGTAAGCATGGATTGGGTCAGACCTAATAAAAGATTTAATAAATCTCATTTTCAGTTAATTAAAATGTGAGTTGAGATTAGATCTCTTCAAGGTGTAATTACCCACTAAAGTTAAGATTAGTGGTACAGTTTATGTGTGTAAGAGATGATTGCTAGAATTACCTAGACTTTTAATCTGAGCATAAAAACTTGACATTGAGTCCTAACTCATAGGGTGAGATAATTTCATATAATGTGTTTGTAAAATATGTTACAAATCCTAAATTAATTGAGTAATATCTGTACTTGTAGATTAAAGATGATCTCTAAGAGCGTGATAACTAACCTAACCAAATGAGAGAAACTAAATGTAAACAACTATGATATGTGGCATAGGAAAATCCAGTATCTCCTACATGAACAAGGTGTGCTTGAAACACTAATGACTAGCATGATAGTCCTTGCAGAAGGGGCCACAACAAAACATAGGCGAGATACGGAGTAATATAAAAACTAGCCCAAAAAAGACCATTGTGCATGCTTTATTATGCTTAATGCAATACACAATGATTTCATTAGATAGTTTGAAGAATGCAAAACTGCTAAAGACATGAAAATATCTAAAAATGTCTTTCGATAGTACCTCTACCACAAGGTTGAGGGCAATGGCTCTTACGTTCGAGACATACAAGATGGATCCTAACTCAGCAATAGTTGAGCATCTTAGGAAAATGTCTTAAATGATTAGAGACCTAAAGAGCATTGGAAATAACTTGTTAGATGAGCAACAAATTTTTGTTGTCTTAAGGTCACTACCTAATTCATAATAGCAAATGAAGCTCTTGATGATGCACAACGAGAGCATCACCACTTTCACTCAATTGGAGTGTCATCTAAAACTCGAAGCTGAATGACAATTCGCTAAGGGCAAAGGTGAAGCTCTATTTTCCCAAAGAGGTAAGAAAAGATTCTTCAAGCGTAACATAAGGTTAAAGAAAAACTTTGAATAAGTCATGACATAGTGGAATGAATCCATAAAAAGGAAAATATGTGAAATGAAAGCATAGAAGACGCGGTAATGCTAAAGACAAGACCAAAGTGAAATGTTATAACTGTTAGAAAATGGGCTACATTGCTCGTGAGTACATTGAACTGAAGAAGGTAAAACTATCACTTTCCTTAATGCTCAAACATTTGTGTGTTCTGAGGCTTTTGTTGCTCATTCACTAATACCATATTGGGTTATGGATTTAGGAGTGACTAAGCACGCTATCAGGGATTGAGTAGGGTTCATTGAGTTTCATCAGATTCTAAGGGGAAACATAAAATGTATATAGGGAACAACACTAGCGAGGACATATTTGGAGTTGGTTCCTACCAGCTGTAGTTATGGCCTGCATGAACGTTGATCCTTTGTAATGTATACTATGTTACTATAATTCAAAGAAATTTACTTTCAGTCTCTGCATTAATTGGTCTAGGTTTTAGTTTCAAATTTTTAGCTAATAATGTTAGTATTTCCTTGGATTCAGTACTATATGGTCATGGACATATAATTGATGGTTTATTCCTAGTAGAAATAGATAATTCTTCTATTGCTACATATGCTTGTTTTGATTTTACTTTGATGACTTCTTATGATGATAATGTTACTAACAATTGCTAGACTAGGACATATTGGATAGGATAGGATGAACATGTTAGCTAGAGAAGACCTTCTAGGTCAACTCGTTGAAGTAGATCTTCCTACTTGTGAGCATTGTCAAGCTGAGAAGTCAAGTACAAAACCTTTTGGAAAGGTATTGCATGCAACTATTCCCTTAAAGTTAGTTCATTCCTAAATCTATAGACCTTTCAATGTGAGGACACAAAATGAAGTCTATTATTTCATCACATTTATTAATGACTATACACAATACATTTATGTTTATTTATGTTGAATAAGTATGAAATATTAGATCGTTTTAGAGGTTGAAAATCAAGTGGATCAAAGGATTAAAAACCTAAGGACTGACCATAGGCATGAGTAATTGCTTGAACAATTTAAAGAGCTCTGTGAAAAAAGTAATCATACACTTCTTGCTATGGTCTCGTGGATGATTCCTTTTACTTCACAACAAAATGGCATAGCAGAAAGAAGGAATCATAGATTTCTTGATATGGTGAGGTCTATGATGGCACATGCTAACATTCCAATCAATTTTTGAGGGGATGGATTATTAACTGCAGCCAACATCCTCAACATATTTCCCTCCAAGTTTGTCCCTAACACTCTTTATGAATTATGGACTAAGAGAAACCCAATCTTAGTCACTTATGGCCTTAGGGTTCGATGGCTTTTATCCATAGACCAGCACAGAAAATTGGTAAGCTTGACATGAGAGCCAAAAAGGGTATCTTTATAAAGTATTTTGAGCATTCTAAGGTCTATGTCCTTGTCCATGAACAAGAGAATGGTGGGTTCATAGAGCTAGAATCATGAGATGTCGATTTCATCGAGGATGAAATCTCAAGTAGGAAAAGAGTTTGAATGACTTTAGACTTTTATGAGATGGACGAGTTTGAAGGTGGTTCTCAAGAGGCATCTTCCACTACGCTTGGCGAGGGTGGGAGAAGTCAAACCTTTAATAAACCAAGGATCACCAAGGATAGTGGGAGTGCTCCATTCAGTGGGAGCATACCCAAGGATATTGGCGAGGGTGAGTGCTTCACTTAGTGGGAGCACACTTCCTGATGAGACGTCAGATTCTGAGCCACGTAGAAGGAAATGTGGGGTAGCACCTCGTCATCATTTTTGAGATTGAGGGGGAATCCTTTATGTACGCTTCCATTGATGATGATAATCAAATTTCTTATAAAGATGCACTCGCATCACCTGCTTCGAGGGAATGAACAATTACTATGCAGGATGAGATAAGTTCCATGGAAAAAAAACCACAAGATTATTGGGAGCAAGTGGGTTTTAAAAGTCAAATGTAAGACTAATGGAACTATTAAGACGTATAAAACTAGACTAGTGGTAAAGGGTTATACCTAAGTGGAGGGTATAGATTATAAAGAGACATTCTCCCTAGTGGTGAGATTCACTTCAATTCGCCTTATTTTAGTCATTGTCAAACATTTAGATTTAGAACTCTATCAGATGGATGTGAAGACTTCATTTCTCAATGGAGAACTAGATGAAGAGATCTAATATAGATCAACTTAAAGGCTTCATTGTAGAAGGGAAATAATGCAAAGTGTGTAGCTCAAGAAGTCCATCTATGGTTTGAAGCAATCATCTAGGCAATAGTACTTCTGGTTTAGTCAAGTCATAGTTGAGTATGGCTTCATGATGATCAAGGAAGACTATTGTTTGTATATCAAACAATTCAATAAGAGTTTTCTAATTCTTTCATTATATGTTGATGACATTTTTTAGCTAGAAATGATATGAGAATGATTGTCACCACTCAGAAGTGGTTATCCCTTAACTTTGAGATGAAGAACTTGGGCGGTAAAAAATTTGAGCTCGGGGTTAAGTTAACACATGATCTCTTTAAGAGGTTCATTGATTTGTCTTAGGAGACTTACATCAAGATAATGCTAAAATGTTTCTACATGCAGAATTGTAAACCCATTGACACTCCCACTTAGAAGGGTCATACTTTGAACCTAAACATGTGTCCTAATATGGATACAGAGTTGGAATAAATAAAAAAATTCCTTATGCAAGTGTTATTGGTATTCTGATGGATTCTATGATGTGTACTTAAATGGACATTAGCTTTGCAGTATGATTGATCAATCATTACTAAAGCAACATTAGCTTAGCACACTAGAGGGAAATAAAGCAGGTTCTTCAATACTTACATGGGACTACAGACTATATGCTATGATTCTAGGGAGCAGACTTAGTGCTGTGAATATATACTGATGTAGATTGGGGTGGCGATTTGGATGAGCGTAGATATACATATGGCTACACTTTTCTCTTAGCAAAAGGAACTATTTCTTATAGTAGTAAGAAATAGTCATGCATTGCCTTATCCACGATGGAATCAAAATACGTTTCCTATAGTGCTATTGTGTAAGAAGTTGTTTAGATCTGTAGGTTCCTTTAACGACTTGGCATCACAAAGGATGCCAAGGATCTCATTACAATTCAGAGTGATAACATGGCATCACTAGCATACACAAAGGATCTAAAGTATCATGGACAAACCAAACACATTGACATACATTATCATTTTGTATGGGGCGTGGTTGTGCAACAAGAGGTGATCCTCAGACATATTTCTATGAGTCAAATGGTTGTTGACCCACTCACTAAGCCTATTCCTAAGGATATGTTTAAGGTTCACATGAGATGTATGGGAATACGTAGAGTTTAATGTTTTAGTTTTTAACATAGGACTATTCATATTTGGTTTATGATTAGATACCTCTGGGATTTGTAGACATTTATTTATTTAATAAGATCATGTTGATTTGTTATTCCATGTTGTATGGATTGTTAATTGACATGATCAGTTGCATACACTAGCACCATGTGATTGGACATGTGGTGTGATTTGTCACCCGGTTTATGTCATGTATTCACACCACAATCATCCTAACACATGATTTGCGAGTAGGATGAGATGTCAAGCATATTGGAGTTGCTCACACTAGCTTTTGACACATTAGAGTGCAAGCTAAGCATGTTTTTATGATGTTTCCCTGATTAGAGTCGGGAGTAGGTTCTAGATAAAAAAAAAATGATATATATATAGATGCATGCATACCTGAGAAAGTAGGGTATGAGTCTCCGATCCGGCATAAGATAGAGCGATTGGATTATGAGAGCTTGAGTTAGGAGCAAGAGAGAGCGATTGGACTAAGACCCGTACAGTGTTAAGAAGTTAACAAACTCTTCATGAGTTCCACCATAGCATGCATTTCATATTACGATTGTAGCTTACATATGTAAGTGAGCTAATTTCCTACACTCCTTACAGTATGAGACTTTGGCCATGTAGGCATTTATGCCCTTAGAGACTCATGACTATGCTATGAGGTTAAGGTTTGATGATTGCTACTCTAGTATGTTTCTTATGACCATGAGTGATTTAGTTTAAAGGGACATGATTAGAAAAGCGGTTAGACCAAGACTAAGCAACATAAGGGTTGAGGAAGACAATTTGATACATCTATTGATACTAATGTATGCACAAGCCTGTGGCCACATTTAGATGATTAGCTGAGTCAAACCAATTTTTTTAAAAGGTTGAAATTGTTTTTCAAAATTGACTTATCCCTATAAAAGGCTTGAGGTAAATACTAGAAGTTGGGGTTGTTCTATGTATAGAACTCCAGAGGGGATAAAAAAAACATGCAACTTGATGTGATAAGAATTAGTCTAGGGCATAGTAGAGTTATTGGAGATTAGATGTATTTTTCTAGTTGTATAAACATTTAACTTAGTAAGGTGTTTTCTCCTAGAGATCACATCTTTCCTGTATGAGATACATGTAGGATGGAGAGATGAGCAATGAGACTAATTGATATGACACACTATAAATGAGTGGGAGATGTTGAAGTTTGATTCAAACTTAGACATCGATGTGGGTATCCTATGCACTTAGAACTCCTCCAAGACTTATCTAATGGGTTTTAGATGAGTGCTAGTGAGGGTTAGAGATCTAAGTGGACTAAAACTCTTCCCACAAATCTCTAAAAATAGGTGTTTTTGCCAAAAACGAGATTGAACTTTTGGAAAACTTGTGTGGGACTTCCATATTCTCTCTTGCTCTCTTCTCTATATTTCTGTAAGGGTTTACAGTGTGAAAATCTTCCATTACTCTTGTAGTTTTATTGCTGCGACGAGCATTGGTGTTGCACTCCAACGAATCAATCTTTTTCATTTATGATGTGGGTGCAAGCATGGTTCAATTTCCTCTACTGTGGGATTGTCTCTGGGTGTGCACAATCCCTCCATCTTCTTTTGTGTAGTTTCCAACACTAGGACATCTCTCTCTCTCTCTCTCTCTCTCTCTCTCTCTCCGTTTTCATTTCAGAAAGGAACCTTGAAGTAGGACCAGCATGGCTCCATTATCGGTCCTCAAGGTCCATTACACATCGTTATCAATCTACCGCTTCCCCCTCCCCTTTCTCTCTTTCTCTAGATGTGTGAACAGAACAAACCCACTTTTATTATCTTCTTTTTGCAAGAAAAAGGAAATGGAGACTGTGGTAAAGGTAAAAGAAGGGTCAACAAGGACCATAAATCCATGTGAAACCCATTATTTTGGAAAATTTTCCCTTCTGTTATGAAATGAGGACCTTTTACTTGTTGGATGATACACATGATGTAATCGAAAATAAAAGATTCCCATCCAATGGCTATTTAAAGTTTTTTAGTTGGCTATTCTATTAAATACCAAGAAAAAGATTTTAAAATACTAGCTTTTGAATAAGGTTTATAGATCTATTTATGATTTAAAAAATAGAAGATTTATTTCATCACGACCTAGAAACAAATGTCTAGTAATGTATAAAAGAAACAAATGTTTATTGTCTTTGAAATATTTTAAGAGATATAGATATCGTGGAAAGAAAATCCTCCACAACCAAAAGCTTAAAATACATTACATGAAGACTGTTTTCAAAACAGGGCATATATACAAAAAAAATTGAAATTTCAATAGTGAACAGGAGTTTTAATAGTCTCACATTGTAACAAAACAGTAACCCACTTTTAGCCACATGTCATTATTTTACGACAATTTCCGTTCAATGTATTTTATGTAATTCACCACATTAGAAAAGAGTGACTTTTAAGGATAGCCCAAATCCACTCTTACCCACAAGTATTCTTGTGACCAGGAGAGGCAGGTAGCAATTCGGATTTCCTCTTGCGAAGGAGATTTTGGTGGCAGTCAAGCAAGTACAAGGTACTAAAACGTAACCAAAATTTTGGGTGCCCAATAATACCTTTTAAAATACCGCCATTTTGATCCTCTTCTTTTTCATCTTCCACTCGATTCCCTTCTTCAAGAGACAGAAACATGGAATCCTTTAGCACTCTTCTCGGTCTTCCAACGAATAAAGCTAGAGAAATCCTTCAAAGCTAAATCTGGCCAATCTCCCGAGATTCCTGTTGCTAAGCTGTGTTCAATCATCCACGATTCTCTCTTATCTGAGAATTCTATACTAGAATAAAAAATCGGTTAGGAGAAAGGAACAAGAGTAGGAAATTATCGAAATCAGACAAGACTCACAATTTCGGTTTTTGATACTTGATTTGATTCCAACCAAAAGCTCTGAATCTTTTTTTTAAAATATATTTTGGAGACACCCTTTCTTGTTTGGCTTTTTAACGAGGAAGCAACACATTGCACGGGATTCTTGAATGGGGCTTGAGAGTCTAACAAACGAAAAATCACATAAGAGGGGAGGAAAAAAAGATCTTCTTGTTGGGAAAACCACACTTTCCTTATTCCTTGTGCAAATCAACAAAGCAAAAAACCAAATGAAAATAGAATGCAATATATAATCATAAGAAATAGCAAAGCAAATAACAAGATAAAACAAACTACAATGCGCAAGATTTTTAACATGGAAAACCCAAAAAGTAAAAACCATGGGACACTTATTCAAGCAAAATATTTCACTAAATGAAATATAAAATGGGTACAAGATTTTATCTCACCAATACAATAGAGTACACCAAGAATCTTTGAAGAGAATGACCCGGATTTATGTATGCCCACAATCCCTTGAAGAAACCTCAATCTTCACACATTCTTCTTTAATTTTTTTATATTCTTCTCAAGCAAAAATCTCCAACCTCCAAACACCCAACCAAAAAAAGATACCTTGCTTTTGAAACTTCAATCACCCAAAAGCATGAAGAAAAATACCAAACCCAAGAGGATCCACAAAACCCCCTTCTTCTTCTTCTTCCTTGCTCCAAGAAAAACATACCCTTGCTTTTTCTCATTTCTCTCTCCTTTAACAGTTTTTTTGCATCTCACGATTCCCTTGTTTTTTTTTTTTTTTTTTTTCTTTTGTTTTTAATTTATCAAAGACATTTATGCCCCTTAGGTAGTGGGTCCCACCTCCCATGAAGAGGGACGCCGAACACTGTCTAGGACACCAAGGGCCGTCATATGGAATAAAATATATATTTCATATTCAAAAAAAGCATCACCCACCCATTTTATTCTATATGACATCCTCTGGTGTCTTGGACACCAAATCCTGGACAGAAAATCATTTCCTTCAATGTTTTACCTTACTTTGGGAAATGTTATATTGCTAGTCTCTAGGGCTGTCAATAGATCGAATACCGATCAAATATAGGCATACCATATTTGAATTTGTGTATTTAATCAAATATCATATCAAATTTGAATATATTTTTGTATATTTACTAAAACAATAAGGATGTAGGAATTATAGAGATAGAAGACGATTGATAGATCAACGAGAGAATGGGGAACTAGCAACTGAGAGCTTTCTTTCATTCAAATTGGGAATAAGAGATGAGAAATGGGTTAAGGTTAAGATCATGGTATTCTTATGTTTTATTCTACATATCATGTCCTACAACATTATAATATAAATATAAATAATTTATTAATTTTCATAGATTCGAATATTTAGTCAAATAATTAGATTAGATATAGATGCATTCAAATCGAATATTAATGGATTGAACACAAATCAAATACAGATAATAATTAGATAGTTGATAGCTCTAATGGTCTCCATGGTCGATTGAACCAAATTCATGTTAGAAGTATCAACCTGAACCGAAATTGGAACTAGACTTGTTTCTTTCTTTCTTTCTTCTTTTTTCCTTTTTTTTTTTTTTTTTTTTTTTTTGTGAACCCATGTCTAGAGTAAAAAAAAACCAAAATAATTGAGCAAATTCTCTAGGTTTAATTCATCTTGGACCATCTCAGTGACTTCTTACCATTCACACATACAGGTTCATAGAAGTATGCTTGTCCATTGTATATTTAAGGAATTGTTGTTTTGATCCCTATGGAATTTATTTGGTGAATGAATAGGAATTTTATGCACATTTCTTTTTCCTGAGATCTTAGAATTGTTGAGAATTAGCTTGTTTTAGTGGATTCATATTCAATCTCCATGATAATATTGATTCCTTATGTGGATTGTAGTTCCTTTGATGTAAGCATATTAGAATGATTCTATTACTCTATTTCTATGTGTTCTTAGAATATAAGTTTAGTCACATGATGGTAGTGTCTTTTTTTCATGATTTTGGTTATCTCTACTCTATTTGGAAAGGTTTTAGAGTTGGATTCATGTAATTTGGAGGGTCTAAAAGGTTTTGTGTTGTATATTAGTTTATCCTTTGATTTTCCTTTAGAATTCTTGATTTCTTGCTCCCAAATTCTTTTTTGAATTGTCATATAATTATTTTTTCATGATTTACATGTCTCTTAGATGCCTTTGGACTCTTTACATAAGTCTATTACTCACTTTAGTGGATTCCCTTTACTTTATGTTAATCTATTTTGATTTGTGTTAATTCTATTGATTCTCATGTTAAAATCTTAGAATTCGATGTTCTACATTAGGCTTTACATGCATTGGTAGCTTTTGGTGACATGAGCATGTTGTCTTTGGCATTGTTTATTTCGGTATTTTCATTAGGCATTTTACGTGGACTTCTACATGAAAACACTTGAGATATTTGGTTTTTATCGTTGATGGCATTTAGCATAAAATGATTTTACATTCATAAGCATCATATATGTCCTTAGAATTTGGTTAAGCATCTTCACTTACATTTTAGTATTTGATCCCTTACATGTGGTTTACATATTTGTTTATTTTGGACTATTTATGGGATATGACATATGAATATTTTAAATGGTATACTTATGTAGTAGTTATAACTTTACTTTACATAAGCATGTTTTTAGAATTCGGTTTTGAATATGAGGGTTTGACATGATACCCTTATGTGTAAACATTCCATTTTAGGCCCGGAGACTCCTAAGCGGGTTAGTCCTTGTGACCCTCAGGTACTCTGCTATCGGGTCACATTAATATGCGAAAGGAAACTAGTTTCTAGGAGATTTATTATGTATAATCTTTATGACCCTCGAAGACCCTTATATGAGTAGGCTAGACATAGCCCCAAAGACCCTTTATATGGGTTACCCTTCTTAGGTCCAAAGACCCCTTTATGAGTTAACGTTATTGACCCCCAAATACCCAATCACCGGGTCACATTAATAAGTGAAGACGACCATAATTCTCATTGGTCTTATGACCTCAGAGACCCTTTTATGTGTTGACCTTATTGGTCCTTAGGTACTCGATCAACATGTCACATTAATAGGTGAAGACGATCATAGTGCCCATTGGTCTTATGACCCGGAGACCCCATTATGGGTTGACCTTATTGGTCTCAGGTACCCAATCATTAGGTCACATTAATAGTCGTCTAGTAGCCCATTATATGTTATATGTTGGGGTCTCACCAAGCCGAGTTGAGCCGAGTTTTGCCTAGCTCATCTTGGGCTCATCAGTTGAAGATTATGCTCAGACTCATGACGAATCTTAAGGTGCCGAGCTTAGGCTCGACTTGGCTCATTAGATAAAAAAAGAAAAAAAAACCAATAATGGTGTTTCCTTAAAATACCCTATATTTTAAACTTTTTGATAAAATTTTAGGGATATTTTATGTCTTTTAATTATTTCATCTTTTAAGGATACTCTGTCATTCTCTCTCTTCCTTTTCCCTAAACAATGATGGAGACGAAGGCAATGGGTGGTTAGCTGGTTTTCATTCTTCTGATACCATGCAACTAGCTATTTTTACTTTTCAAGCATAATTAGGATGATCAGTTCAAGGAAAAGATAATCTTAAATCCAACGTGTAGATGGATTTCAAAACTCTCCCTTGAAGGCCCTAAGAGTGATGATCCACATAGGGAATATATGCACACAAATAAATCATATAAATGCATCCATATTTTTTTATGTTATTGATGGCTCTAAGATTATATTCTTCTGTATGTAGGTGGTCGATCACATGACATGACTTCATGTTTTTATTATATTTCCTTCTTCAAATCGAGCTTTGAATGAGCTGAGTTTTTAGTGCGTTGAGCTTACTAAAGCTCGGCTTAGGCACACTTAAGAAACGAGCTCAAATTAAAGCTCGAGCTTGGTTCACCAAGCTTAAAATCAAGCTCAAGCTTGGCTCGCCAAGCTATAAGCCGAGCCAATCGGCTCATTTACAGCCCTAATTATCTGATATGTTATGTTAGAGATCCTACATTGGTTATATGATATGTTTTTCTAGAGACCCTATATGTGTTATATGTTTTATTTTGTTGAAGATCCTTACATAGGTTAAATGTTTTAGATTTGTCAGAGACCCTTTATGGTTCATCCATATTCATATTTGACTTAATTGGAGACCTAATATGGGGTTTTTTATATTTCGTTTTGGTATTTGACGGAGACCCTCATTGGTTAACATATGACATATAGTACATAGCATATGACATATAGTAGGTAGCATATGCATTATTCGGTTTGGTACACATTAGACACTCATATGGTTATCTTGTGGCATGTGCATACTTGAATCATAGTGATGAAACATGTTTGACATATTTGATGCACTCGCATATATATATTTTGATTCATTACTCTATCTTGATTCATCCTATTGTTATTGTGATTATCTTTGACATCTTTTTGTGTGACATAAATTGCATACCATTTTGCTAAGTCTATCAGGCTTACCCCAATTGACACCACGTTACAAATAGAGAGTAGAAGGACATGTATCTTAGAGGTTGCTTCGAACGTGGATGAGAGTGGATGACTTGGGCATATTGGCCTATAGATTTGTTTCTATGTTTTTCTCTTTTTTAGTTTGGAATGTAAACATGAGATGTTTACATTGGTTATTAAGAAGATTACATTTTTAGCTTATGTAAGCCTTTTTTTTAATGGATATGGACATGTATAGTTTTGATTAGATTAGACATGGTTATGATTTATTATTCCGCTACATCTGAATGTGAATCATTGATATTATCTATTCCGTTGTACTAAACATAGTAAAAGGTAAATGAATGATCAATCCAATGTTTTAGATGAGTGTGAAATGGTTTGCACGTGTTTTTATTATTATTCCACTGCGATATGTATATGAATAAAAAAGAAAAAATATTAAATTTATACGAAGTGACAAGAGGAACATGTGTAACAACTCCGAAAACGGGATCTATCTACCATGAGATACGGGTTTGGGCTTGAGCTGAGCTATGACTTGTAAAATTCGGGTTGTGACATTATCTCACTAAATAGGGTTTAAAAAGTAAAGAAAAAAAAGTATGCGAGTGAAAGAGTAGGTGTCTGAAAAGAAGCACCAAATTCAAAAACACATCAAGTCAAGTTGTAGTGCTCATGTTATACATTAATTTGCTCCCAATTTACAAATACTGATTTTATACATTTAGCTTATGGATGATACATTGATTTTGTGTGCTAATTTGCATAAACAAATAAGATATTTGAGATGCATCTTTAGATGCTTTGAGGTTGTGACAATGTTGAATGTGAATTCGAGCAAAAGTGCATTAATTGTGGTTGGTGATCTTTCCAACATTGATATGTTGGCTGCATACCTGGGATGTAAGGTTGGATCTCTTCCAACCACATATCTTGGCTTTCCGTTGGGAGCTTATTTCAAAATGGATGATGTGTAGAACCCCATGGTTGATAGAAATAAAAGAAGGTTATTGGATTGGAAGGCAAATTACTTATCTAAAGGAATGATGACACTTATTAAGGCTGCTATGGCTAACATTCTCATCTACTTTATATCTTTGTTGAATATACCTAAGCATATTACTTTAACAATAGAGAAGCATCAACAAGAATTTATGTGGAAGGATGGGGATGATTCCTCTAATATGCATCTTATCGCTTGGGAGACCGTTTGTTCTTCGAAGGCTAAAGGGGGTTTGGGTATTTATAAATTAGTGGATATGACTGTTGCCCCTCTTAGCAAATGACTTTGGATGTTGGGATCGGAAGAGGAACCCCTCTTAGCAAATGACTTTGGATGTTGGGATCGGAAGAGGAAGGGCTCTAAAAAAGGTTTTTTGATTAGGTAGTATGGTTTCGATATGTTTGGAGGCTTAATGTGGTCCATGGTCCTTTTGGGAGGAGCATTTGAAAATGAATTATTTGGTATTTGGACTTATATAAGAAATGAATTGGCTATGAAGTGGGCAAAAGTGTTATGGTTGTTTTTGGAAAGATAGGTGGTGTGGGAGACCGTTAAAGGATGTGTTTCCAGACATATAACTATTGGTTGAAAATCAATTGGCTAAGGTTATTGACTATATGGAGATTTCTCTTAACTGTGTGAATTGGTATCTGACTCTTAGAAGAAATGATTTTGATCGAGAACTCCCCTCCTTGTACAACCTATTGAAAAGGTTTTTCAATGTGGCTATTCACATGGACCAATTTGACCGAAGAATTTGGCTCCTCAATTCAGTAGCAGTTTCTCTGTGAAGTTGTGTTGTAACCTCATTGAAATGTATCAGGATTTGAGCATTCGTTGCAAGGAAATTTGGAATCCTTCGATTCCATTAAAGGTTCAATTCTTCATCTGCATGGCCTCCTTGTGAAAAATCTCTACATTGGATGTTCTTATTTGCAAGAGGATATATTTATCAAACATTTTCTTGTTGTGCTATGGAAATGGGGAGTTGGTCTCTCATATCCTGATCCATTGTCCTTTCTACGTGGAGGTTTGAAATGCTATGGTGCATGACTTTAGATTGAGTTGGGTGTTGTGTCCGGATGTGTCTAGCATTTTGACTAATTAGTGGACCTCGACATTAAATAACTCATCTCTGAGTTGTCCAAGTGGATTAAGCATTCATGTTTACAATTTTATTTTGCTTAGTTGTGATGTTTTGCTTTTTTTTTCCATGTGTTGTCCAGTGCTTGATGCTTCAAGAAATCCGCTTTAATTTTTTTGGGTACCTATTTTGTCATTTGAAAAACTGAGTTTACAGTTTTAATCCTGTGCGCTGCACTGAGCCTTCCAAACATGGCAGGACATACAAAATACTGGACACTAAATTGGTTTCCTTTTTTTGGGGTACTGGTTTCGTTGGGATTAGGTACAAATGAATTTTGTATAAACAGGTGCAAACAGCACCAGGGGGCTGACGCATCAGCACTGAAAAGTGATTTACACTTTTTTTTGGGGGAGGGGGGCGCTTATCACTTTTCGGCACTGATGTGTCTGCACCTGGTGCCGTTTGCATTGCTTGCACGAAATTCATTTGTACCTAATCTTCTGCCTCTATTCTTATATTTGTTTAGTTTTCGATTTTTTTTTTTTTTTTTTTTCAGTTGATAATTTTTTGTTTTTTCCTTTGATTTTATTTTATTAAGACAAACTGCTTTGAACTATTTGGCAGTCGGACCGGTCCACCCAGAACATACCCGCCCGGCTCCATCTAAATATTTACGCAAGTATGATAACAGTGTTCTTCAAATAAAGGCGCCACAAGCGTCTCACCTAAAACCGAGTCCCAACACCCAAAAAAAAAAAAAAAAAAAAGAAGAAGACGCTGGTTTTGTGCAATGGCACTCAAGGGCTGGATTGAGAGCGATGAGAGCGCCAAGGAAATGCTTGCAAGGGTCTTAACAGAGCGTCCGTTCTTGCTTCTCCCACCACTCCATCGCGTTCCTCTACGTGTCGGTAACGTCGTCGAGATCGTCGGTCCATCTCCTTCCGCCAAAACCGAGATCTTAATACAGGTATTCTTGCGTTCATCCTTCATCATTATCATCTTCATCATCTTCATCTTCCTCTCTTCCTTATCAGCTAATTTTTCCATGAATTTGATCAAGTTCTTCTGCAGTCGGTCCATTGCAAACCCTTTGCAACTTATGACAAATTTCAATCAATTTGTAGCAGAAAATTAGTTTATTTAAATTATTTGGCGTTACCTTTGCAGTGGACAGTCCACAGAATGAATTTTAGACGAGATGGCAAATACCTACTTGTCAGAGTTGGCAAGGTCCTGTATTGCTGATTGGCAGGCCTTGGGTTTAAAGCTCATTTGTGCATTTGAGTTACCGATTCCTTAAAAACCAGGCTTGCCTGGTGGATGTTGGGG
>JAOXJP010039554.1:0-16456 GCA_025762735.1 Platanus orientalis
ATGTTCCTTGATGAGTTGATATGCCTTAGCTACCCACAAGCTCCAAATACTTGGCTTTAGTGCTCCTTGAGCTCAACTAAAGTTGAGTTTCTCTAGGAAAAGTGCTCACCACAATCTCTCCTCAATAGTAGAAAAGTAACTCAATAGGATAAAAAGAATGAGAGAGAGAAAATGTAGAATTCTCGCTACTAAAGCTCAAAAATCTATAGGCAATGGAGGTTTGCATGGTGAAGAGGGCTCTCAAAATAGTATGTCTCTTAGCTCTCTTAAAAATTAACTTGGAGTATTGGAGTATTGCTTACCATAAAGGGAAAAGTCCCTTTTATAGTAGGGATGAGCATCCATGACCTTAGGATAGTCATATGGCTAATAGAGAGTCATTTTGGGCCGTTAGATGAACCAAAACGGGGTTCAAATTTCAAAAATATCTTTTAAATTTTTCGTGAATTTTTTTTTCCAAAATTTCCCTTTCAAACTGATTTGGGGTTTCCCAATTGGTTCCAAGTGCCTATTAGGCTCCAAATTGATTTGGGGTTTCGCAATTAGTTTGGATTCTAGAAATTTTTTTCAAAACTCTTAGTGAAACCAATTTGGGTCTATGGGTTTTAGCCTCGGGTATCAAAATCTGAGATGAAAATTCATACTGAAACCGATTGCGAGTTTCAAAATCGGTTTCGATTAAAATTTTTTGAATATTTTGTTTATGTTGCTTTCTTTGGGCTGTCCTTAAGCATTCAAGTTTGGGTATTCTTGGAAACCCTAAACCATGTCTAGGATTGTTTTTAGACACACAAAATGATATGCATGTATGATATATATTTTTCTTGGTGTGCCTCTTCTTGGTGCTCTTCCTTGGCCTTTAGTCATTCTTAGCTTTATGATATGAACTCGTGAACTCACATAGGACACTTACAAGATTCCTAGCACTACCCATATATCCAACACATGCTCATGGGATTGACATGCATTAACAGTTCTTTTGTATTTTGTATTTTCTTGTTTTGATTCACGTTGCTATGAACTTAAATCCATTTTTTTTTTCACAACAAAGATTGTTTATGGCCATTAGATGAGAGATTTGAGTTCCACTATGTAAGAAACATAAAAATTACAAGCCATTATTAGTCAACTATTCTCTCCAGGCCCTAGAAGAGAAAACAACACAATTTCCAAACCCTTTTTCATAATCCTTACATATCCTTCTAACAAAAGCCTTCAAAGGAAACCTTTGAATCAATTCCCTAATACATCCATACCCTCCACACAAGAAGTCATATCAATTGTTGGAACATTATACGTTCACCAGATATGTATCATGTTCTTTCACATAAAAGAAAACAGATACTTTAAAATAAAATCAACTTCTACGTCAACACAACCTCTATTTAGAAGTTCGATCCTCATCCATTGAATCAACTTCAATATGATAAGGTTCATGACTATGTATCATATTGAGGTTTGAACCTCCTCTATATCATGGCTATACATTAGCAGATAGCCAAGTGATATAGATTTCTTCATGTTTGGGACATATGTTATACAACATAAAGTTCGAACTACTCCATTTAAACATCTTTACTTGAATTTAATAGAACCATCTCCCAAAGAGACAACACCGTCATTTTATGAGAACATATCGTAATATTCCTTCTTAGAGCTTGGAATCCAAATCTAATATCCACTACCTCAGAAGAAGTTTTAGCACCTATGGAGGCTATGAGTATGTTTCCATTGTATTATTCCTTGTTTAGTTCTACTATCACTAAATATGTTGTATTCAAGCTATTACCACTTTCCTCAACACTATCTCTTCTGAAGTAACCAGACTCCTTGAAATGGAATATTCATTGAAACTTGTGCTTCCCTTTGGACTTCCAAATCTTCCTATTCTCAATCTAGTATCTGATCTTCCTCTTTGATTCTCATGATTTTTCAACCCTTTTTAATATACATCCTCCTTATCTCATCATTGTCATCCTACCTGTGTTTAATAACATTAGAAGTGACGCAAGAAGCCATAGGGCCTTGTATTCTACTTTCACCCCGATAACAACCTTTCGTAGTTGTTCTAAGATCTAGTTAAACATATTCACGTGTTCAGGATTTTATCACCTTTGGCCATCTTTATGGAATAGAATTGTTTCTTCAAACATAGTTTGTTTCTTAAGCTCTTCATAATATAGAACTTTTTTTTTTAAACTTCTGTAACATTAAGCGATCATTAAATACAAAATAGAACCAAATCGTGCTAACTGATCTCAAGTCTATGTCTTAATCTGCTCTTGACATCTATTATGGCTTGGCGGACCATCCTCTAGGGCCTGTTGTACTAGAATATCTCTTCAACCTTCTTTGCCATAGGCTGAAGCTAAATTTTTCATCAAAATTTTCAAAATGAACTAACTGATGGACCCCTTATTGCTATTGTTAACAATCCATGACTACAAGAAGTAACCCTTGGAATACTAGGAATTTTAGTTGTACAGCCATCACTATAGTTGTATGGTTATATTTAAAGGAGTATGATTCTATAGCCACTAAATGATTGTATAAATATTTTCGTACATTTGTGAAATACAGTCGTATGGTTGTAATAGGCAATTTGATCAACCAGTTCTCCAAAACTCCTTTCTGTCCTATCAAAAGAAATCAAACAAGTTAATTATGGAACAACTTTTAATTTGGACACCGATTTTCTTCATCTTCCTCCAAAACACGAACCAGAATCTCTAATACAAATTGTTGTGCGGTTTTATTGATTTGGGTTGAAACTCATCAGTATTAACACAACAAAACACAAATATCCCAAGCTCACAAATTAAACAAAAATACAACAGATTTATGTGGTTTGGCATTAAAGTAGACCTAATTATAGATATTAACAGAGTTGAAAAATAGAACCCATAAAAGCTCATCATTTATGGCGTTCATTTCCTGAATGTCATAATAATCATTTTTGTTGTAGTGAAGATTTCTTACATTCATAAAATGAGACATCCAGCTTCCACTGAGTGAGAAACACAAAAAATTAAATGTCCTTTTAACCTTCTTTTCTCATCAAACTTTAGTGTAGAAAACAACAGAATTTCCAAGCCCTTTCCCATAATTGTTTTATACCCTTTTCACAAAAGCTTCACCAAAAAAAAAAACCTATTGTTCAGTTCTCCAATACATCCTTGTCTTCACACAAAAAACCCCCAAATCGATATTTGAGAACTTTATATAAGTTATCCACCAGAACATCTACTACTCGTTCACCTCTAAACAAAGTCAATACACAAATTCATTTTAGAATTTCAAATCTCAGCCATTGGATCAACTCCAAGCTGTTTGCTGAAGAAACAAGATATAATAAAACTTCTGTCTACTCCAAAACGTACACATGATCTTCTAACTCCTTTTGAATGGGCCAAGGCCCAAAAACCATCACTATCTTTTAGTAAGTTCTCAATTACAGGGCTAAGTTACAGTGTTCAGTTTACCACTCAAACCATTCCACCATTTAATTTGATGAATCAATTAACCATGGGACCACATTTATGCTACAGACAGGGAATAGGAATCATGGCATTCAATGATTTTGGCTAGCATCATATTTTTCTGCACAAAATCAATGATTTGTCATGGACATCTCAACAACAACAAGTGAACATGGCGGGTATAGTAGTGTGACATCTTCTCAACTACAGTGAAAACGACGAGTGAAATGGCACAACCATGGCCAGAAACTGTTTAGATGGTCACAAAACTATGGATAAGTCGAATCAGAGGTCAAACATGAAGGAGAACCAAGGAGTAAAAGAGAAAAGAGATGTGGCTAGGCAGAGTGAGCAATCTCACATGAATAAGGTATGGGTTACAGGGATAGTTGTCAAGATGTACGACAAACAAGTGGGTAAGAAACACATTACTAGCCTTTCAAGGATCCTACTCCAAAGTCCAAACCATATCACCCACAAGAGATGGTAACAAAAGCGCAACATAGAATTCCAAATGCTTCTACCCTTTGTTACCATAAATGAGCCAAGGAATATGGAAAGGGAGGGCAGGCGTCGAGTGGAAGTCACCTTCACCTGTGTTATAAGACTCATATCATAACCTTAGTAGAATTGTTTAATAGAGAAAAGAAAAAGAAAGAGAAGGGGGGGGGGAGGGGGACGTCATATTATCTAGTGAATTATTTTCCACAATATAAGAGGAGATCAGAAACCAAATCTTAAGTAAAATCCAACTCAAAAGAAAAACAAGAGAGAGAGAGAGATTTGTTTTCCCTTCCTTTGTAATGACTTTACTATGGGTGCAACTTAGGCCCCAACGTCTTTTATTTACCTCATTAATCAATCGCTTTCCCATAGTCCTTTTCCTTTTCCCCTCCCAATGCCCTCCATCTCATACCCATGAACATGGATGGTCATCAAGTTTAATGAGTGAACAACAATTAATCTCACCTTTCTGTGTGCTATTTCCTATCAAAAAGCTACAAATAACACACAGAAAGAGAGAGCTAAGTACTGTTCATTATGATGGATGAGGGGTGGATTTTATTCCTATAAAACCTGTCTGTTAGAACAACTCCCTTCCATTTTCTACCTCTCTGCTGCAGATGCTAAGAGAGAGAGAGAGACAGAGAGAGAAATCAACACAGAGAGGGAAAGAGGGAGAGAGAAAGCTTTGTTGTTTCCATCGTTAGTTACCTTCTCTACTACCCCTCGGTTTCCTCTACCGGGTCAGTACATTGGGCAAAACAATTAAACCACAATGACCGTGCCTATCAATTATCTTTTTAGCTTCAATCCCAAGTCAGTCTTAAAAACTAGTGTTCTAAGCTAACATAATCATCATTAATTTTTTCTGCTGCTGTCTTGCTTGTTTCAGCTTCACCACGGATTTTCAGAATCTAGCAAGGGAAGACTCTCCCAGAAGAAAAAATGGGTAGGGGAAAGATCGAGATCAAGCGAATCGAAAACATCACTAACCGGCAGGTCACCTTCTGCAAGCGTCGCAATGGCTTACTCAAGAAGGCCTATGAGTTGTCTGTCCTCTGCGACGCCGAGGTTGCCCTCATCGTTTTCTCCAGCCGCGGCCGCCTCTATGAATATGCCAACAACAGGTACTATCTATTTCTTTTCATTCTTTTTTTCCCCTCCATCTCTCTCTCTCTCTCTCTCTTTCTCTCTCTCTCTCTGTATGTGTGCGTGTGTGCTTAACTCTTTATTTAATTTACATCCTTTTTCATATTTTCATTTTCTTTTTGGGTTTCTATTTCTTTCCATTCTTTTTTTTCCTCCATCTCTCTCTCTCTCTCGCTCTCTCTCTCTCTCTGTATGTGTGTGTGCCTAACTCTTTATTTAATTTACATTCTTTTTCATATTTTCATTTTCTTTTTGGGTTTTTTTTTTTTGTAGAAGTTATGGATTAATTGGAGGAACATAATGATGTTTATAAGTGCAGATTGAGTTTCTGTGCTAGATATGAAAAGGGATTATCTAGCAATACGAAGTTAATCATTTTGTGCAGCTGAGAGCCTGAGATCTTACGTAGTTCTTTCTAACAAAGATTCACTTGATTTTCTTTATTCCATTTTGTTGTTTTCTTGTATAAGATTTTCATTTTTATCTTTCTTGGTTTGTTCTTTGTTGGGTTGATAGATAGATAGATAGATCTATTTTAATTAGATAGAAATAGAAGTACGGTGGACTTGTAGTAGTAGCAGCAAAAGAAGCACCGAGTAGGGTTAGGATGGCTTTCAGGTCCTTGTATCACCATTGTTCTTATCTTTGCTATTTCCTCTCTTTTCTTCCTTTCTTCCTCCGGATTTCTCTTTTACCGTCTCTCTCTCTCTCTCTCTCTCTCTCTCTCTCTCTCTCTCTCTACACTCAATGTCACCCATCACTATGTAAGAAGCCTGGTAAAACAAAGCTGTCGCGCTCTCATTTGCTCATCTCTATCTCTTTGACACTTCCTTAATAACATGTCATTTTACTAAAACAGACATAAATACAGAATGCAATGTCAATGAAAAAAAAAAGAGTAAAATATCTTGGTCACAACCCATAAAAAAGAAAGCAGAATAGGGTTTGAAATTCAAATGGGTATCTCTTAAAACACATTAAAAACCTTCGGCCAATCAAAACAAGAGTAGGTTTATAAGTTTTTTTCTCTTTCTTGTTTTATCTTCTCCCTCTTTTAGTCCATTTTACCCTTCTAGATCAGGGTTTGTGTTTGTTGTGTTTTGTTTGTATAGCAACGAATCTTTGGTCACGTCACACACGATTTTTCAGTTCTTCACTACTGACAAGAAAGTGGCATCACGATTCCTATACTGGGTTTCCTTTCTTCTTTTTTTTATTTTGGAAGCAAGTTTTCTGTTTCCAAATTCTCAAAAATTTCACTTGGCTTGTGAAAAATATCTTTCTTCGGTTTCTTATACTTAGATCTCTTTACCCTTCTTACTTATCTTTTAACAAGATTCTGATCTGCTGAATCTGCCGAACCTGAAACAACAAACAGCCGTCAGAGAGAGCTGAGAGAGAGAGATGAACCAATGGGAATGTTTGAAATGGGTGATCATGTCTGTAAACGGTCAATTCACAGCGCAACAGCGCACATTAGAGAGGTTCCATTTCAGGGGGAGCGGAACCCTTGAATAAATAACAAAGAAGCTTTGAAACAACAGGAGAGAGTGAGAGAGAGAAGGTACGACCATAGGCAGCCAATGGGGGTTTTGTAAGTGCAGACTTTTCATGTCTGGGGAGATCAGATGACTATGATGTTTACAGTGTTTCAGAGGTACGAACACAGAGGCATTTAAATAAGGATTAAAAAAAATCCCTGCAACGAACTTAAAAAAATGAAGCCGATCTGGGTTTTGGGATTACCGAGGTGGGTAATAGAGGTCGTAGAGAATATTATACTTCCTGTGATGGGTAAGATGACACGTGGAGCAGATCTAACTGGGAAGATTGCCCATCCAATCATATTGTGGAATCTTGTGCCAGCTTGGCACAGACAACCAATCGGTGCTCGAGGAAACTAAGGTAACATGGCGTCCAGAACACGGGTCTCTGAAACTGATCTCTGATCCACTTAAGAACTCAGAAATATATATATATATAATCTTGTTTTGGGTCTCTTTCATCTTATCTGTCTATTAGTTTTTTTTATTTTTTATAATACTCTGTTTATATTAGTTTAAGGCTTATAGGCTAATTTATTTTCCTTACCGAAAAAGAATAAAAGGATAGTTTATTCTTCTAAGTAGGATTACATTTCATAACACACATGGGAGCAATAGAGTATCTATGCTGTGACATGGGATACAGAAAATTTTATAGCATCTGATCTTGGCTGTGGGTTGAACTATCGGGCGAATGATCCCATCCAATATTAAATTGTATGCTTGCATGCATCTTATATGTTTTTTCTGTATGTGCATAGATGCAAGTGTAACATGTCCTATTTGTACATGGAAACAATATTGTAATTAGTTTGCTAAGATGAAGTAAAGGAATAAAAGGATATATCAAATAAATTAATAATGAATAGATTGATCATGCATGATACCAATTTATTCCAACTCATTTCTCAATATTTGTTGATGGAAAGCTTGAAGTCAACTTATGGTTTCTATTGAGGCACGATTACTGTTTTATGTTTATGGAAAAGTAGAGAGTGGTGAAGAATTAATGTTTTCCCCATTGTTCCAAGGAGGGGCTTGTGAACCGGCATTAAATTTAAAAAAAAAAAAAATTGTTTTCTGAATTATATAAGATCGAATGTACTTATTTCACAGGTAAACTAGGAAACGAAAATTCACCATTGATCTTATAGTCATAAATCATCTTTGTAAAATGGGTATACAACATGTTGAAGATGCTCACTAGATTCTCTAGTTAGTGTTGTAGCTCCACTGTGAAGCTTCAATGGACTCAGTTGTCTATGAGATAGACATGATTTTTGTTGGCTTTCTTCATGTGCAATGTAAATAAAGAAGATGAATAGATGGTGATAATACTGCGAATTCTTCTTAAAGATAGTATCCCATTAATTCTTCATTTTTGTAACTTTACCACATGTGGTAATTGTCTGGGAATTTGATAAATACACAACTTTTATGCTCTTTGTTTTAGAACATGCCAAAAAATATTGACAGTGCAAATTGTTATGACATTTCATCACATGTATTTGAATTAACTATGACTTGCAGTTTTGTAAGATTGGCTTCCTATTGAGATTTTTTTTTTGGCTGTTAGCTACAAAATAATTGGTTTAGTATGTCATCGATCTTGAAAGTAAAGGGTTACAGTGAAATATGATTTTTGTATATAATTGGATTATATCCCTTAAATTTTCATTTAATGCTTTCAGAAGCTCACTTTTTATGAAGATAATGGACAATACAAAAGTAGGTTCTTTTTTACAGTAAATTAACTGTAGGAGTTATTTAAGAATGATAGATCCTTGAAAGTATAATTATTTCAGTAGAAGATTTCCACTCTATTTGGTATCTATGTAGGGGACTTTGGTTCTTATTTTCAATTTACTAAATTCTGATAGACTATAGATAATCAACATTTTTTATTCAATAAATATTCAATAATTCTCAGCCTTGTGATCTGGATAACATCCTTGCTCCAATAAACTAGAGTTATGTACCACTTTATCTGAAAGAACAATTTGGGACAAGTGGTTAAATCATGCAAAATATTGTAGGAGGATTAGTTTTTAACGACAGGTTTGTAGAAAATAGATGTAAATTTAAAAGATTTCCTCTTTTAATCAAGACCTCATGTTGTACTTTTCTTTCTCTGCACACCATTCTCTGCTTATTACCTCGTTAATAAGTGTGACAGATTTTCTAATCCTACATTTTGGCTAATAAGTTTACTCTCATTCAACATAGACCATGCATTCCTGTCCCAAACACCTTATCATGAACATTGATTTATGTCTTTCCTTAGCTTCTTCACTTGGTTCAATATCAGAAAGAACTGTTCTTCAAAACCTTTAAGTATGGAGTTATTTTAGGATGTGGTCTCTAATGCATTACTAAATGCTGTCCTATGTTTACTGTACAAATTTTAATTGTAACCCTTTCAATTCTGTTATTGGGTTCATATATGTAAAGTTTTCAAATTGACAAAGTATCCATAATTACCTTATTAATTATAAGATATTATGAGAAATGATTCATCCAATAACTGCCTTTCAGTCAATTCCTGACCATTTCTCAAACTAGTCATGGGAATCATGTAAAGTAAAGCACTCCAAGATATTGCAGATTAATATTTTCTCAACGAAATTCACAATCATTGGCCCTTGGGTGCTAAAGGTGGGTTGCAAAGAAAAAGCTTGGAGAAGTGTCCATTCTAATATACACTTATTAGTAGTGAACACAGATATGTAGTAACTAGTTTAGCAAAACTAAGAGTGGAACATATCCTGGCTTACAGTCTCATGTAGAAACTAATGCATATGTACTATTAATGGATTAACTACTTTATTTTTACATTTCTCAGTTATTCCAAGGATATAGTTTGATATATCTAATCTTAATTGCTTGTTTCTTCTCCAGAAATAAGAAATCATCGACAGATGCACTGTGTAACAGAAATTTATTATTTAATGTATACTTTTTCTTTTCTGCTTCCTCAGTCTTACAGTACAACTCATTTTAATCAAGCATTAACTATATGGGGTCGGCTACTTGAGTCCTGTTACGTACCTAAATCTCAAGTGAAGGTGAAAATAAAAGTCAGGAAAAGAATTATGTGGCCATACTAAATGATATTGGATTCATCTTATGGTTGACATAAGTTTTGAGGTTTTTCTTGGATACTGTGACCTCAATATTAATGATACGTACTTTGGTTGTGATGTTAAGCTTTTAACATTGGTTCTTACAAAAGACTGTTCCATTCTAAACACCCATCCTTCATATTAGAAGACTATAGCACTTTTAGTCCATGCAGGACAATAAAACTATTATGTAAGCATGACCCAAACATTTTTTTTCCGGTAAAGGCATGACCTAAGCATTTATTTATCCATTTATTCGCTAAATATTGATTCATGCCTAAACTTATGATAATTGATAATTGATGATTGGTCAAACTTTAAAAGTTGTTATAAGCTTTATTTTGGGACTTTTTGTGATCAGTTTTGGTTTTAGGCTTCTTTCACTCAAAGTCATCATTAATAGGATGATTTTTGCAATGTCAAAAAAACCCGCCTGATGTTTTAGTTGAAGATCACATACGAGGCTTCTTTGTTGATCAAATTTTAAAGTCTTGAGATATTATATCCTCCATTGCACTGCTACTGTTCCTGGGCTTCTAATTCCCACTACTGTGTTTAATTTTGGTCGTTATGTGTACAATGTAGGTGTAATATTACCCATCTTGTTATTAGTTTTTACTTTTTGTTTACACCTGATGAAAATAAGTGATAAGTTCACTTGATCTGAAAAAGAACCAAAAAAGAAGAAACCTTAATTGTAAATTAAGTAAAAAAAAAATCATCTTGAGTCAGTTCCCAATTCCAAAATGAATAGATGTTCCTTGGTAAATGCATTTTGGTTGTTTCCCTAAACAAGCTTTCTTCAATTGGAAGAAAGTTGGATATGATAAGGATTTTGTATGAAAGAGGTTTCACAAGAGAAAGACTACTGTATTCTGGATGTGAGAAGCAATGATTTTCTCCTTATCTGTGGTTACAGTACAAGAGAGAGAACCAGGGATATTCTTTAAAGGGTTTGAGAGAAGTGAGGGAGATGGGTGTAACAGGGTTTAAGGGTTGTTTAAAGGGTGTTCTTGAGAAAAATCTCTACACCGTTTTTTTCTCATATGGTGAAGGCACATCTACATTGCCCCATGGCCATAGGCGAAAGAGCCAAACCATGTAGATTCTTGTTTCTTCTGTGTTTTGTTTGTTTCTTCTTGGTTTACAATTATCATTGTGTGTGGTTGAGACCTGCTCTCTTCAACGATCTCAACATTGTAATTACTTGTGTTCCCTTTTGGCTTCTATGCATCTTTTCAATGTGCGTTTGGTTCAACCTAATTTTATCCTTCATCAAATTGAAATTAGTAACTCTCCCAATGATTGTTACACAATACATTTCTTAGAAATACTTACTTCATTATTGTAACCACCTTCGCCTACGTCGACATGTCTGTGTTCAGAGACAACATTAGATTCTACATATGGCTCCTTCCTCTAATTTTTTTAATCCCTCTCTTTAATTCTAAATGCCATGTTTTTAAGTCCTCAGTCATGACCAGCCTTTATTATGTTAAAGGAACTTTTGCAGTCATGACCATTCTGATGTGCTAAATACCTTTCACTTTATAAATCAAGCATTTCAAGCTTGATTGTGATCAAATTTGATCTACTTATACAAATAGACACTCCTAGTTATACATTTCCATTTTATATAGATCTCTAACATTCAATACAATGTCAAATGCTATTGTCAAAATCAGTTTTATAAAACCCTCAACTGTTTATGCCTTACAAGCATGTTATCTCATGGCTACTAATTTTACTCTTGCATTATAATATAATCAGACATGTAAATACTACCTTATTGTTTTTGTAAGGTCAGAATCTTGAGAATCAGGATTCGTAATTTTTCAATTTTTTCATCTTTGTTTGCAATGGCTATAAATATATTTCTTTTGAAGTTAAGAAAAATAAAGGGAAAAGAAAAGATGAAAAGTATAGGTACAAGGAAAACCATGTTGTGCAATGATGAACCACTTAACGTTACCCAATTGGATATGCATCAAACCAATGATGATGCAAAACAATGAAACCCATTAGACAAAAAATGCATCTTTACCATGATAACAGACATTTTTTTAGTTGCACAAGTATTAACTAGACACACATATTTAATTTCCGAAAATGAAAAAAACCCAAAACTAAATTATGAAGTACTTGTTCAATTGTGTAGAAATTGACTAATAATAGTAAAATACTTGGATCATACTGTACTGGGGGCATGAGAATTTAGAAGTGCTTTAATACCATTACAGAATATATGCTAAAAACTAATGATAAAACAAGCCATATCATCCCAAAATACACTATCCTTGCCATAAGATAGCGAATCTTACCTTGGAAAACATATAGATTTTTGTTGGCTTTGTTTTTTGTGGATGGAACTCAAGGTTTCAAGTTTGACAGTCAGATTAAAATTGTTACATATATCCAATAAGGGAGGGCTTGGGTGCTCTTGTAAGTTCTAATTTAATAACTTTTATTTCATAAATTTATGAGGGGTATTTTAGTTTGAGATGCTGACTTGTGGTATGTTCTCCTAGACATCATTGTAGCAACTATTCTGTTCAAGTATTTGTTGGATGGGCATTGCATGTAAAATATTTTCCAAAATGTTGACCCAAGACATTAAAAAACAAACCAGCAGCTAGTGTTTCATATTAGTGAGTAATTACTAATTATAGTAACTTGTCTAAGAAGGTAGTACGTATATCTTGATAATTTTTTTAACTGAATTTTTTCATTGAATCAGCCATCTTGTAATTGAATAGGTTAATTACTTGCATGTTTAATAATTCTACACATAATGTAGCTAGGAATTACATGTAAGCCAAGAGTTCTTACCTTGTGTTTGTGTCACATCCCTTTTTTATTGGTTAACCATGGACAGTAACAACAAGTGTTATTTAAGACTTGGGCATTTTAGATACATGTCTTGAAAAATGTCTTTTAAATGAATCATTATTATTTTTACAAAATTTTCTGGAGAGGGCACTATTTCAAACATGAACCAAGAAGGCCTATAGTCATCCCTTTAAGAAGAATCCTAAGTCAATCCATATATTCTTCGAGAATTCATAGATTAGAAGCATCCTATAATTTACAAGCTTGTGATCAAATGATGGGTGTTCTGAGTACAAATAGCATGACCATGAAATTATGCTTTGGCCATTGTCTTTGCTTATTGTGGTATAAGTGGTGACTGAAGATGATTCATGCATTTCAATGGTGATGTTTATATATTTACTGAAGGTTGGGTAGGTGGTAGGAAAGATAAAGTAATACAAAATTAAGAAAAGTAGCATTTAATCTTGTAGTAAGTGATATATACATCAAAACATTAACAGTTAGGAAGAAACCTTGAAATCTAAGAAAGACTATTTATATTATAAAAGTGGACTTTTTCTACCCTAATTTGGTGTGAAAGATACAATGCAATATATAGAGAATGAGTAAATTAGACGATAAAAATAAAATACTGAATAAATTATACTATAATTTGACTCATTTTTATTTTATGTCAATAAATCAAAATAGACAACAAATAACAAGAATGAAAAAATATATATATTTATATTAATTTTGGGCCTTTTAAGAGATTAGGGTTCTCAATTATTAATTGTGCTACATTTTAACTAAGCCTTGGTGACATAACAAGTAACTCTTCCCTTTTCTATTAGAAACAAAGAAGAGGTTCAATCAAAAAGTAAACCAAGAAATTAACCTAAAGAAAATATAGAAAAAAAAATGAAACTAAATATAAATAGTAGTAGAATTAATATTTTTGGCATTGTAGTCTCAGCATTCAATTCCTTCTTTGGCCATGCAATAATTTAGCTTGTTCGCAATTTGAATTTCCATCATTTTCAATTTGTCTATCTACATCATCAATAAGTTTTTTAAAGCTTTTCATAGTTCATGTATGTATATATATAATTCAAACCCAATTATCTATATCAAATCTTGATCCAAATAATTTGAATCCCACATGAGAAGATTCCTTAATTCATGATTCTAATCTTAAATCCACAAATCATATGATTCAAGTTGAAAGTCACTATTTTTTTTTTTTTTTTGAAACTATAAACACTACTTTCTTCTGTATTTTTTGTTTCTTAATTTTGAATTGACACCAAAAAGGGATACTCTCTTGAAGAGATGGATCCTTATGGATTTAATCTGTAGGCTGCACCTAATGGATATTTTTTTTTTTTGTGAATTTCTGCATGACATATTTTTAGTGAAAATTATCTAAAGAATTTCATATGACCTATAGAGTTCGATCTTTATGAGGATTTTATAAAAAAATGAAAAACCTACAAAATGTTTACAACCCAACTAATGAAGCAAACAAGCTCTTAAGCACTGAAAGAAAAGAAAAACATCAACAATAAAGAACTAAAACAAAATTTTTAACCCCAAGGATCTCCTAGTGGCAAGGGACTAAGGCCTAAAAGATCTAACACCTAAAACATCAGTATAACTGAAGAAAAGTCCTCCTGCAATACACAATGCAAGTGTAAAAAGCACAATAGAAGCCATAATAAACCCAACACCTACAACATCAACTTTCCTTTAAAAAAAAAAAAGTAATGATCTGAATGTTACAAACAAAAAGGTCAGCCTTCTTAACCACAACCAAGGGAAAGAAAACTCCAATAGAATCACACCAAAAGAGAATAAAGGTGTAAATGAAAGGAATATAAAGGCCTACATAAAAGCTATAAAGTGATGACTAAATCAATTAGCCACTCTTACCTTAATGTTTCCTAAAAACCACAATGCCAACATATTTTGTATAAAATTATAGCAACATCAAAGCCCTAGTCTTCTATAATTTCAAAATTTGGCTTGTCAATCTTCTTCAACTTTGCTTTCTTGACTTCTCAAATGATAGTAGGAATATGATAGTTTGTAGCATTAACATTTTTGATATATATATATATATATATATATATATATATCTTGAGATATTAGGATTTTGATTGATGAGACATTTACCATAGTTCATAGGAAAAAGTTAGAGAGTTGATTATAAGATTGTCTATATGCATAGTTACGATGTCTAAGTTGATGATGAAGATGAGTTATTAGAATAAATAATGGGGAATTTAATTGCTTTGTTTGCATATGGATTTTATGTTATTCATAAGTTATACAAATATTCAATGCTCAAATGAAAGCAATTACAATGTTAATGGTGGATATCATGGAATCTGGAATGAAGATCATGTTTTAGTAATTTCATAGTTTATCTAATTTTTAAAAGAACTTTTTATATCCTCGATATATAATTCAAATCTGTAACAACAAAACAACATTTTCCCAACTATTTGGGGGTTGGCTACATGAATCTTGTTTTGCCATTCCACTCTATCTTGGTCTATATTTGCTGCTAAATCACAAGCCACCATGTCTTTCCTCAGTATTTCAACTCATGTCAATTTTGGCATTCATGTTATACTTTTTAGCACATTTAACTTGCATCATCTCTCTTATTCAAATCAATCCTTTTTTTTATTATTATTTTACAACTCAATTTGACCTTGCAACAAGCAGTCATCACTATTCCAAGAATATTAATCCTCATTCTACTTTTAATACTTGTGACAAGTATGAGAAAACCTCATCCAGAGATGAGAGAGGATCCTTCCCCAAAATCAGGACTTGAATGGGCTCATAGTCTAAATGTAACTTGACTAAGAATTCAAAGATTTTAGGTTCATCTACCTCTTGATCATACAAAGCAACATTTTCAGTGCATTGAGCCTTGAAATTCTTATAAAAATCAACTTCTTCCCACAAACTATAAAGGCTGGAATAGTATTCTTTAAGGGGCTGATGAATATCATGTCTTAACTTGAAGACTTTTTATGTGGATCATACATGTGAGCCTTATTCCCTTTCTTGGAATAACTCTTGGTCACAGAGTCTCATATTGCCTTAGATGTAGGCAAAAATAAATAATTATTGGAAATATGAGGCTGCATAGAGTGAAGGAGCCAAGACATCATCATAGCATTCTCTGCTTCTTACTTTGCAAATGACGACTCTGTTGGTTTGGCATCTTTGCCTCACATGTTAAATACATTGCCTTTCCCTTGTTGGTAATGCAGAGCTTGGTTGATTGGCAAGAAAATTTGTTCCATCAAGATGCACTATAGCGATAAGTGAATTTGGGATTTGTTCATGACCCCACTAAGACTGTTAACATCAATACTTAGAGACATAGGGATATTCTAACTCAATTCAGACATGATGTGAATAATTACAAACACAAAGAGCATGCACTAGTATTTCAAAAAATCACCATATAACCTTTACAAGCCTTGGCCACCACACAACACCAAGCTACACATCCTTTCACACACTTATGAATATTAAGGTACGTTGTTCTTCTATGGATTCATGATTCCCAAGGCCTACATAGGCTCAAAAATTGGATCTAACACCTTCAGAACCATTCACTAACTGCAATATTTGATAGAAAGGTGCATAACATGATTACATCTATTATATAAACATTTCTTTTGCCAACCATACCAACATATACTGTTGGAAAGACCCTAGTTGAAAAATTGAACCTGTAGTACCAGAGACCCAAATCAGTGGCACTTTAGGAAGAGAAAATCGAACACCACACTTCCAAATCGCAACCAAACCACAATTAGTC
>JAOXJP010039565.1:0-16454 GCA_025762735.1 Platanus orientalis
TATATATATATATATATATCCAATATTCAGCCAATTTAACAAAAATGAATATGATCCTAATTTTAAAATTTGTGTCGGATATTTAATCAAATACAAATATGTACAAAAAAAATTACCGAAAACAGATATGCCAATACCCGCTTTGTATTTGGTCCATTTGCACCTACATTAGCAACCGATGACGACATTAGAGACACAAGGGGCCCACACATGGCCTTGGTGGGGTCCATGCATGAAGACACACAAGGAGAAGCATGGAGAAACGCATAGGGACACATGATGGAGGCTGTGGTTTAGTTGTGAGTCATTTTGTTAGAGTTTATTATGTTATTTCATATTTTATTAGTTATTAGGGGTAGGATATCTTAGGAATTAGAGTTATTGTTTTTGGTAAATTTTGTAAAGCCCATATTATAGAATAAATAGGGCTGGTCGACTAAATTAAGGAAGCCACACGTTTTGGCCTCTTTATTTACATGTTTTAGCAAGTCTTTTAATTAGGTTTCCATATTAGGAAAGCTTCTAAATTTTTAGTTTAAAATTTGAATTGTAAAGGGGATTTCTCAGCCAAATTGTGGTCTATAAGAGTCCCCTTCCTTTTTGGTTTTCTTTAATGAATAAAGTGATGAAAAAAAAAAACTGGTTTTCTCTCTTGATCAAGTGAGACTTCTCCTTCAAGTTTTGGTGCCTAAACTTGAACCCTAGGATCGTGATGTCCAAAAACTTGAGTAGTAGGTGATTACCCACATCCAGGTATCTATCTTATTCTCTGTTTCCATCTTCTTCTTTCTTCCTAAATCTTCTTCTTTTCTTCTTTACTTACTGGTTTTCTCCTTTAAAGGACCTTGAATTCATTAAAAATTCAATTTCTTTAAGTGTTCTTGAAACATCAAACCTGCAACCCTCTTTCCTTGCATTTCCTCACTGTTTTCCCATAAGAAAACCTCACGTCTTCCTATCTAAAACCCTGCGGCCAACCTTATTCCTGATTAACACTGAGTTTTCTTCAAGAAACTGATTCCAAACCCAGTAAATAAACTTGCAGCACTTACCGGATAACCTACTGGTTGTTTCAGATCTGTAGACCCCTGAGGTTTGATTCCTCTAAACCAGAAACCCTTCCCAAATTGAATGTCTCTAGTCTGATCACTGACCTGTCCTATAAAACCAACAGACTACTCCTTTGGGTGTGGTGTTAGCTTGAAACCACAGAACTCATTCTAGTTCAATTCTCTATTTTGGTTAAATCCCAGTCACTCCTTTTATAGCCATATTTTTCTGCCTGCAACAGTCGTAGATTACTCCCCTGTTATAACCTGAGTTTCAGCCCAGAATATCCACCTGTGGACCTGATTACAACTCCCTTTGTGTGTGCTTGCTTTACCCCCTTTAATCACCGCTGTGTCAGGATCTGATCAGCCCTTATAATAACCCTGCTGTGTTTTACCTTTGACCTGAGTCATTACTCTGATCCACGAACCCTTCTCGATCCATGATGTGCTCTAACAAAACCCTGAACCTGTTTATGGCAACCCCACACATACCATATTTGAATTTCAGTTGATTTAGCTTAGTGGTGTCTTGTGTTCCCTTGTGTGCCCTTAAAAGACCTTGTTTCACCTATAAAAATCCTTGCTGTTTTGACTTCAAAGCAGTCCCAAATTGAGTTGTTAAACCCTCTTTACCAGCCAAATGGCTTTGTCATCCTAAGTCTTTACTGTGAGACCCATTACCAGCAGGTAATAATTTTTCTATAGGTTGGTACTACATCAATTTTGGTATCAGAGCCAGGTTCCAGCTGGTTCTATTTCAGCTAGGTCCTTGTAATCTTTAGTGAGGGAGAGAGCATCATTTAGGTGTGGTATACAGATTTTCCAGTCCAGCCCACTGGTAGCAGGAGTGTGTATGATTCTAAGTACCCCTAGAAGTATGCTGTGATATATGATTAGCTGCTCGATAGACCCTGAAGTGTGGTGTTATCTCACTCTAGTGAATCCTATTGTTGCTGACTCGTGGCTCTACAGAAGTGAAATTAGTTGACTGATGCTGAATGGAATGCATTGGAGATATTTCCTTTAGTATTGCTGAAGCCCAGCAAAAACTACTGATTGGTTACTGGACAGGGATTACTTTTGGAAGCCAAATCTGGATTTCTAATGTGCTGGAGAGTTTGTACAAGCATACAACCTGTGGGATGATCTGATTTAATCATTGGAAAGTGTCTTGATTGTCCACTGCAGTTAGCATCATCTCAGAGCTGAATTATGTGTGTTTGACCAGTGAGTTGCTTACATGGAGTACGTTGCTATTTGTCGGAATGATGAATCAAAGTGTTGAACTGAAGATCTTCTGGCTGTTCTGATTGGTGTTGAAGTTTTATAAGGACTCGACAGCACCCAAAAGGCATTTGACTCTGGTTTACAGTGTTTATTAATGTCGGTGTTCTCTGCGTGATAACCATATAGTCACACATCATATAGCCTAGATTATTCACAGGATCATTGTTGGAATCCTTACTGGTGTTCGGTGTGCTGGAAATATATTCCAAGCTGACTGTGTGCTGTGTACTGCTTTCAAGCTTCTGTGTAGATGGTAGCTGGACAGATCAGTCCCTCTATATACATCTACCAGCCTGCTGCTAACTGGTCATTACAGAGGCATGCTTTATCCAATGGTTACTGCTCATTCACATAAAACTCAACATCAGTGTCCTGCTCAAAGTTGCTGTCCTATTAAGCTCGACACCAGTGTGTCATGTACACTTCTCCCTGCTGCTCTGACCTGTCTCAGATCTCCTATTGCATCTGCTTTCAACATCTATAGCCATGCCTGAAGTTAGTGAATCACCCTCCTCTCCTATTACATCGAATGCTAGCAATCCGTCAGACTGGCTAAATTACAACTACGAAGCTTGATGGGATAGATTATTTAGCTTGGTCCCAATCAGCAAAGTGGGCCATCCTTTGCAAGGGAAAATGGGAGTATATTTCTGTTGAGGCTCCTACCCCAGATCCTAAAATCCCGAAGTACTCCAAATGGCAGACTGAAGATGTTAAAGACCTGAAGTTCTCCAAATGGTGGGCTGAAGATGCTTTAGCTGTTTTTCGGTTGCTTCATTCTATGCAACCTGACATTAGCAACACTTATTTGTTTATGAAGTCTCTCAAGGAGATCTAGGATGCTCTTGAGAAGACCTATTTTAAGGTAGGCCAGCTTGTCCAGGTCTATGAGTTAATCCAAAGGATATGGCAGCTAAAGTAGGGTTGACAAGCCAGTATCAGCCTACTGCCTGTGTAGTATTTGGAAGGAGAATGACCATTATGAAGCTCTCCCTGCTATTTGTTCAGCTAATGTTGTTGTATTTCACAAGTTTGTTGAAAAGACCAGAGTTTTGAATGGCTTGCGGGTCCCAATCTGGAGTTTTAGCCAGTTAAAAGTCATATCATAGGTCTTTATACCCTTCCCTCATTGTTTGAGGTTTACTCCTACCTTCATCGCAAGAAACAATGCAAAAGTGCTATGTCTCAGTTTATTCCTTTGTCAGAGCGGTCTGTTCTTGTCTCTGTCTCAGAGAGGTGGCCGTGGTCGGTCTAGTGTTGGCACTAATAACCATGACAGACTTCGCTGTGAGCACTATGGTCGCTCTCGTCATATAAAAGAGCATTGTTGGGACTTACATGTAAGGCCACAGTATGATGCTTTTGGTGGTAGTCATGGCGATATTTCATGCCCTGGTCGTGGAGCATGATCGAATGCATACGCTACCACACCTACTGAGACTCCTATAGCAGCTCCTCCATTATCCACGGCTAATGAACGCTCTTTGGGCATTGGGTTTACAAGAGAGGAGATGGACTCCCTTCGTCGCCTTATGTCTAGTCTTTTTTCTTCTTATCATGTGTGTCCTGGATGAGACAAAGGTTAAAATAGTTGATGGTTCCTTGTCTTCAGTTGTTGGTACTGGATGCATACCTCCTACATCTTTATCTCTTTCATATATGTTTCATGTTCCTAACTTTAAACTTAATCTCGTGTCTGTAAGTCACATTACCAATGTCTTGAATTATAGTGTCACTTTCTTCCCTCCTAAGTCTTTCAAGACTTGGAAACCCAGCAGACAATTGGTAGAGGCCGTGCAGGGCAGGGGTTATATTTGATGGACGGTTGTTCTCAAGTTGCAGCTCCAGTTTAATGACCAACGCCATCAGACGGTGCTTCTTCCTCCTCTTTACCTCCTCTTTATTAACCCAGTTGTTGCAGTGGCATTACAGACTTGGTCACATTTCTACAATGGCATTACTGACTTCGATACATTTCTTTTTCATTGTTACAAAGACTTTTTCCATCATTCTGTCATTCAGTTTCAGCTTTTGTTTTTCATTCCGAAACTTGCGAGTTTGCTAAACACTTTAGATCATCTTATGTTTCTAGTACTTGTAGAAGTACTTCCCCTTTTACTATTGTTCATTCTAATGTGTAGGGACTAGTCCCAGTTACTTCTCTATTTAGGTGTCACTAATTTGCAACCTTTGTTGATTATTGCACTCACACCACTTGAATTTATTTGTTGCATGCAAAACATGAAGCTTTTGATGGCTTTCACTTGTTTCATAAGATGATTTATACTCAGTTTGACTCAAATATCAAAATACTCTATTCCAATAATGGTGGTGAATATAGAACTGGTGCTTTTTTTCTTACCTCTCTAAGCACGGTATCCTTCATCAAACAACTTGTCCAAGTACTCATGAGAAAAATGGTTTTGCTGAAATGAAAAACATTCATCTATTTCAAACCACCCCTGCTTTATTGTTTACTATGCATGTCCCAAAAGTCTTATGGGCTGATGCTCTTCAAACAACACAGCTTATGAATTATATAGCATCTAGAGTTTTTGGGTTCAAGTCTCATCTTTCTCTTCTTTCAGTCTCAACATCAACACTTTCTCCCAAAGTCGCTGGTTGTAGCTATGTGCATATTCATAAGTCTAATAAATCCAAGTCGGATCCCAAGGCCAAGGCCCTTACCATTCTTGGTTATGCTCCAAGTCAGAAGGGGTATAAGTGTTGCCATCCTCCCACTTTGAAGCACCTTGTCTCTATGGATGTCACTTTTCTTAAGTCTTTGTTTTTTTCTCCTCCGTGTCGACTCATCTTTAGGGGGAGAGTAGTTGTGAAGGGAAAGATGAGTCGTCTCTCCTTTTAACGGTTCCTCATACTTCTTTAATAATGAAAGAGGAGACAAGTTAGTGAAGAATTGTAGCTAAGAGGAGAAGAAGCCAATGGTTTCCCATAAGAAAAAAGACTATTCAGAGGTGAATGTTCGAAAAAAGAAGAAAACTGAATAAGCTGCCCCTAGCCTTATATGCCTCTCTAACCCGTCTCTACTTCTTCAGGTATCGTTTCCTCCACTCCTAATGATTCTTATCTCCCTATTGCTCCTAGAAAGGGTACTCGTTCTAGTACCAGTAATCCCATTGCTAACTATGTGTGCTATGATTATATGTCTCCCATGTTTAGAGCTTTCTCCACTTTCTTGTCTTTGGTTTCCATTCCATGTAGTGTGTCTCAACCTAAGTGGAGAAGAGCAATGGAAAAGGAAATGAAGACCTTCGGAAAGAAAAAAAAAAAAAAACAGACTTTCCCCAACAAAAGGAGCATGTAGGGTGTAGATGGATGTTTTATGTTAAGTTGCAACATGATGTTACAATGGAGCAAGGTTCAAAATGTCGATGTCAATGAAAATGTCGGTTGGACCAAAATAAGACATATCGGAAATGATGGAAATATCGGAATGAAATATTGTAAAAATCGTGGAAACTTAAGAAGCATATTCTAATTTAACTACATAAGCATATGGGAACAAATAGATTCATTAGGAATTATAGATAATTTTAATACACTTGTATTATAACGTTCTTAATAAATACACATACATTTATTAAGATATTGGTACATAATGGTTGACAAACATATTATAATCTACTTAGACAAACATAAGGGAACAAGTATATTTTCTTCATTTTCTTCTTTCTTCTCTTCTCCTTCTCCCTCCTTTTATTTTCTTCAGAATTAATCGATTTTCATATGTTTTTCAGCATAACAATGTTGACATTAAGCAATAAAACAATGCAAAGGGGGAATATTCGCTCAACATGTCAACATTGTACATCATGTCGACAAAAATTGAAGTTTTATACAATAGTCAATGTTTTGTGTCAGTATTAGCAAATGTCATGTCGGTCCTGGTAGACAGGACATATGTCGGGCGACATATAAGACATTTCAAAACATTTGATACCATGCAAAGGAGAAGTACAAGGCCAAATTAGTAGCCAAAAGGTACACTCAAACATATGGGATTGATTATCAAGAGACCTTAACCCCTATCACAAAGAAAAATTCCACACGCATATTGTCCTAATTAGCATTTGCTTTAACTTGATGTTAAAAAAGTTTTTCTTCATGGAGTCTTGAAGAAGTATACATGAGATTACCTCCAGGATTTAAGTACTCTATTGGTAAAAGAAAAGTATATCACCTCAAGAAAGCTTTATATAGCCTTAAACAGTCTCTTAGAGCATGGTTTGAGAAGTTTCATAGTGTTATATTCAATAATGGGTATAGACAGTGTCAAGTTGATCACACTCTCTTTATCAAGCATCAAAGGGAAAAGGTGATAGCTCTCATTGTATATGTGGATGACATTGTAATCATTGGTGATGATAACTATAAGATCCACAGAAGATTTTGGGAAAGGAGTTTAGGATCAAGGACTTAGGACATCTAAGATACTTCCTTGGCATTAAAGCTACCACATCCAAGAAGAGTATATTTTTATCACGGCACAAGTATGTTCTAGATCTCCAAGATTCCAGTATGTAGGGTTGAAGTCTATGTGAGACTCCTATTGATCCTAATCACCGTCTTTAAGCAAATGAAGGAAATAGGTTTATAAATGTAAGTTGATATCAAAGATTGGTGGAGAAGTTGATCTATTTATCCTTGACTAGACTAGATATCTTTTATGTTGTTGAAGTTGTTAGTTAGTTTATGCATGGTCCCACTACAAAAACATCTTGTAGCAGATACTTGAAGAAAAATCCAGACAAAAGACTTTTATATGTTAAATAGAATGATATTAGGATTGAAACCTTTACTTATGCACATTGAGCAAGATCCGTATCTAATTGAAGGTCTTATGTCCAAATACTACACTTTTACTAGAGGTAACATTGTTACATGATGAAGCAAGAAACAGCCAAGTTGTAGCAAGATCAAGTGCAGAAGCTAAATTTAGAACCATGGCTCATGAAATTTATGAGATCCTATGGATTACTATTAAAAGAGCTGGAATTTAGTTCACACGGTCCCATGTGTTTGTATTGTCACAACAAAACTGCAATTAGTATTGTTTTCACAATCTTGTTCAACATGATAGGACAAAGCATATCAAGGTTGATAGACATTTCATTAAAGAGAAGCTTCAGTCCAAGTAGATATCCACTCCTTTTGTGAAGATAGAAGACCAACAAACTTGTTCACTAAATGTCTAAGTAGTTCGAGTTTCTCTAAGTTTGTAGGCAAGCTTTGTATGCTTAATATCTACATACCACCTTGAGGGGAGTTTTATGGTATAGGGATACATACATGTAAGGGTACAAATGTCTTTGCTATTGCATAGAGTATACTTGTAAATATGTATATCTTTTCATGTATTATTATATCCATATCACATATATATAAAAAAGGAAGTATGTGAGAGAGTCTAATCTCTCCATACGCATATTCTCTCCAAATACATTTTCCCTCTTCTTCTTCTTCTTAAATTCAAGAGAACTCTTCTGGCTGAAATTCCACTAATGTTGCAAGAGCTTGAGATAATGTAAAGAAACTTCCTTTGGAGAGACGAAGAAAAGACCATTCAGAAAGTGGGAAGAAGTTTATAAAGTGAAAGGAGAGAAACTTCGTTATCTGTAAGCTTAGAAAAAAGAATTTGGCACTTTTCAGGAGATGGCTTGGGGCTTGGGACTTGGGAGTATTTCCCTTAAACCTATAAATTTCTAGTTTCGACTATTTAAAACATGGAGCTAATTTTTTGTTGTCCCTATAGGCCTATAAGGTTATTGGTGCCCACTCCATCCCTTTCAAATTCATTGATGAAATAAGATAGAGAAATGCAATGTATAAATAGCGTATACAGAAAAAGTATATCCACTCCTAGGAAACCTGATTATACAAAAAGAACAAAACAAAAATATTAAAAAATCAAGGCTCTCAAAAAGCACCCTAATGGGAGGAGAGAGCAAGAACAAAAAGTAGAGTCCTAATCCAGAAAACAACTTATTAGGATTTATGTCTTTGAACTCCTTTAAAACAAAACAATGCATTATCATCTACTTTACATTGCCCTCTTCCATGTCTGTGGAGCGATATTTGCCTTTAAAAAGTTGCAGATTTTGTCTCTCCTTCCACACGCTCCAACAAGAAGCAAACTGCAGGAAGCTCAACAGATATTGTCCCTCCTTCTGAACATACCTTGATGCAACATACTAGGGAAGATACCAAAAATTGATGTAGACTAATTCTCAAGGCCTCAAATACTTTAAAATAAAATATGCGGAAGCAAAATAAATCAAGAATTAAATTTAAATTCACAAATAGAAGAAAACACAGCCGACCCCAAATAGTTGGGATAAGGCTATTTGTTGTTGTTAAATAGCTAAGAAAACAGAGAATAGAATTTAAGAAAAGAGGTTAGGATGAGAAAAGAAGGAAAAAAAAAAAAAAACCAATAAGGTATTTCTATTATTTTGGAATGAAAATTATCAAAATACCCCTCTAACATGTTAGAAAATTCCAAAATTTTGATAGCAATTTCTGATATGTTTAAGGGTTCTACAGTTAAAATTTCATTAAATTCTGACAAATATTGATGCATTAATTTATAAAATTTCATAAACTTTAAAGTGTTTTAATGGAAGTTTTCAGCACTTTCACATGAAATATGAGAAAGGAAAAAGGAGAATAATGATAGAAAGAAGAATAAGAGAGTAGTATAAAAAGAAAGAGAAAGTTTAATAAAAGACTAAGAGAGAGAAAGAGAAATAATAGAGATACCTTGAAGGAGAGAGGGAGCCTATGGTTGCACCTATGGATACGGGTGGCAATGAGCCAAGCTAGCTCGGCTTAACTCAAAGTTCAACCTGAGCCTCATTTTAAACTCGCCAAGTCAAGCCAAGCCTGAGCCTGGATTTGAGCTCGTTTATTAAACGAGCCTAAGTCGAGCTTCACTAAGCTCAGCTCAGTAAAAGCTCGGCTCACTAAAAATTTTGTTTATGTGTGTGTGTGTGTGTGTGTGTGAAAATAGTAATGAAAATATTTGGGTTAATGGGTCATTAAGGTGTTGGGCCCGGGTTCTTTTTGGCTCCCAAGCCAAGCCGAGCTGAGCCCGAGCTCGACAACTCGGGCTAGTCACGAGCCTGAGCCGAGCGTGAGCTTTGCCTTCATGTGACGAGCCCGAGCTGAGCTGAGCAAAACTCGGCTCATTGCCACCCTACTTATGGAAGAGGATGGGAGGAGGGAGATATGAGTGGCATCAACTCTTGGAGAATGAGAGATAAACCAGACCCACGTCCTACTTTTGGAACACCCAATTCAACAAAACTTTAATAATTCTTCATTGTATTAATAAAGGGGAGAGGTGCCTCACATCCTAATGAAATTAGAACTTTATAAAAAATAAAAATACATGTAACTTACTGCCTAAACTTTCTAAAATTTAGAACTTCATAAAATGTACTTTCTAAAATCCTAAACTTGCTAAAAACATTAATAACTTGTTGCACAATCTTTTTCAATTCCTAGACTTTCCAAAACATAAAATTTCCTAAAGTCTAAACTACTAAAACTTAAGACTTTCTAAAAAAACATTATTTCCAGTTTTACTAACACCACTTTAGTAATTTGGTCATAACTTCCCCAAATCACCTCGGATTTGCACAATCTTGGTATCGTTAAAAAGGTAACTAAATAACCTATCTAATGACACCAAAATCAAGCCAAAAGGACAAATTTTGACCTTTGAAAAAGTAAGATAAACATCAAAAACAGGATTACTCAAAAAAAAACAACAACAAACTTCAGGCACTATTGGCCTTGATAGATGGACACATAAAATAAATGTTATCCCCTATAAAACCCTAAATAACCTCACATAACATGTACACTTGAATCTAGCCCTCTTACGTGGGGGCACATACATAAGTCGCATAATGTTGTCCGCATCATATCCGCTCTACAACATCCAATCAACATAATCACACGACTACTTATGTCCGGACACACAGCAATAGGGAGAGACTAAACACACACACACACACAGAGAACAATGCATTATCATCTACTTTACATTACACTCATCCACACACACACACAAACTAAAATCCAAAAGAACAGCCAATTAGAAAAAGTGGTACAACACTTGTTCCAAAAGGTCCAATTGAACCCTTTGAGTGCAGAAACGCAACAGCAAGGAGACAGCAATGTTTGTCCTGTTGATCAAATTGATAGAACAGCCAATTGGAAAAAGTGGCACAACACTGGTTCCAAAAGGTCCAATTGAACCCTTGAGTGCGGAAACGCAACAGCAAGGAAACGCAATGTCCCAGAGTTTCGGGCTTCAATGGACCACCCTCTCGATCTTCAAATCTAGGATGCCAAGCCAAGCTGGAGCAGCAAATCTATATACACTAAAGTAATGGGTTTTCCCCTAGAAAATTTCTCAATTTATTTAAATTTACACATGTTTCACTCCCCTTCCCCCGCGATTCTATCCCTCTCTCCTCCTCCTAACTTCAAATTTCATTTTTTTACTCGGCTTCTTCTCCCTCTCTCCTAAATTCAAGTCTCCTTTTTTACTCAGTTTCAAGTTTTTAAAACCGTTTTAAGACTCCAACCTCCCTCCTCTATATCCTCCACTTCCGAATTTCTAAACCATTTTCTGTCTCCTCTAGACCTCCCCCATCTGTGTGCTCAAACCGTTCTCTCTTTGGCCGGGATTTGATTTTGCAGGTAGGTACTCTCTCTCTCTCTCTCGACTTGTGAAACGTTTGTTTCTTTTTTATCGGTTCTAGAGTTCTATAGTTTATGATATTGTTTCTTGATATGTTTTTTCTGATTTTTTTTGGGTCTAAAAGAGAGGATCATAATGGACAAGACTTGGCAAGGTTTGGGAAATTCACTCCCTCGTCAGTCTTTTCATATGCAGCAATCATGGCATTCCACGATACCTTAAAGTACTCTACCTTGTGGTAATAGCTGGTACAGGCAGAACCAGAAACGAAGACCAAAGCGAAGTACTAAGAATGCCCAAGCCTGAGAGACAGACTCGGAGCCAGTCTAAGTGCTGAAAGGCATCCTGAGACTGCCATTTTTAGAAGAACCAGAATCTGTATTGGGATTCAAGCGAAGCTCCTACTCGAATTATAGGGTTCATGCCATCAGCTTTATTTGTTTGGCCTGAATTTTATTAGTGCTGTTTGTCAAACTGAGTTGGATCACAACTGAGATTTTAACTTGAAGTTTGCTGACTTTAATATTGATCAATATTGGAAATTTAGAATTAACTTAAAATTACTGAAAAACTGTTGGACATTCTTTTTTTCAATATGTGGTTATTTTATTAGGTGGAATGTGTTTCGAACCCAGGTCTGCAATTCAAATGCCCAAAAAAATTTCCATCTTTGCAAGCTGGCATCTTCATAATGGATGGAGTATATCATCCTTACCAGAGGAATAGGATTGAGTATGATCTAGAAATACTGCTGCTTGATCCCTTGCTGCAGCAAGGTCGGAACTTGCTATCAATGTTAATGGCTGTCCTGGTTACTAAAAGGCTTAGGCCAGGGTCACAATTGTGGTAGGTTGGAGCCTGACTTGTGAGATCGCTGTGCTAATGGAATGTTTTTTGGAGAATTGGCTACCTGATCCATGTGTTCTGCGGTATAATGCATATATATTAGCAATGAGCAACTGTTCTTACTCAACTAATGAACTGAAACATCTCAAGTGGAAGTGGAAATAATATAAGAAACGAGTAACCACGCCAAGATTAATAAACACACTAACTACTTGGTTGTGAGTACGGAGTTAGATGATCAATCTCCTGATATCAGAAAAGGCAGGATGAAATTACACATTGTGAAAGATAATTATCTGGTTAGACAGAACCATTTGACCATTATAAAACCGAAATTATTGGTGAAGTTTCAAGCTGTGTAAGCCATTTAACTAAAAAATGTCCAAAACCTTGTGTGTTGAACATTACTAAACCATTATATATATATGTATATATATATATATATATATATATATATATATATATATATATATATATCACTGGTGTTTCTGTTGATTGGTATCTACTGCACTTGCTTCTCAATTTATTTCATAATATTTCTGTTCAATAAATTCTTTTAACAATAATTTATTACTATTTATAATTGTTTCTCTAATTGTGATTGAAATTAACCCATTCACCTGTGCCAGCACAGGTGAATTTGCTAGTTCAGTTTCATTATATTGCTGTCCTCCTGGGCAGAAATGCAGGGATGGAGGAATTGGAGAGGTCAGAGAGTCAACTCCTGAAAACCCTATGTCATCAAATGCTCAAAACTTTAGCTAAAAGAGTGAAACGGCTCTAAGAGAAAACTCTCACCAACTAGACAAAAACTTCCTTAGACAACAAGTTCTCTTCATTTAAATACATCAGCTCAATCCCTACCAAAATCCCGAAAAAATCCCAATAAGAACTCCGTTACATAAAGTCCTGATGCAGACATGGTAAAGAGACTTCTGTATGTGCCTCCACACAAGAGAGCAAGATTCAAGATGTGAATTTTATGTATATTTTAACAACAACAAAAAAATGTGTATTTTTTGTGGGTTATTCAGTGTTTTTTTGGGGTTGGATAATTCAAATGTAATAAGGCCAATAGTGTCATGGGTAGTTTAATTTTTTTGGGTTTTTTTTATTGTGAGTTGTAATGTAAGCCCGTCACTTTTAGCCCAAGTTTTCTAAGGTTAAAACTTGCCTTTTTGGCTTATTTTTGGTGTCATTAGAGAGGTTATATTCAGTTATCTTTCTAACGAGACCAAGATTTCGCAAAGTTATGACCAACATACTAATAGGATATCAGTAACTGACGAAAATAGAGTTAGGAAGTCTTCGAATTAACATGTGGATCCAACAAAAGGCTGGTTAATAACTCTTAGGAGATGGAGGTTTTTGGTAATCTTAGTTTTTAGAAGGTCGATGTTTTAGTAGGTTTTGATCTTAGGAAAGAATGGTTTTTAGTAGTTTATGCGGGCAACAAAGCAAGAATTAAGTACGTGTCGCCCCATAAGAGAGCAAGATTTAAATATGTAAGTTATGTGGGGTCAATTAGAATATTTTTGGGGTGAAATTGTATATGTAATAAGGCCAATAATGTCATGGTTATTTTTTGGGGTTTCTTAGTTGTAATCCCGTCACTCACTTTTTACCCAATTTTTCTAAGGTCAAAAGTTGACTTTTTTGCTTGATTTTGGTGTCATTAGAGAGGCCATTCAGTAACCTTTCAAATGAGACAAAAATTGCATAAACCCGATGTGATTCGGGAAAGTTATGACCAAATTATTAAAGGGTTATCAAAAGTTGTGGGAATAGTATTTTTTTGAAGTTTAAAAATTTTAGCAAGTTAGTTTTTGTTAGAAAGTCCAAGTTTTAGAAAGTCTTTAAGTGTAGTAAGACTTATGCTATAAGTTGGGAGTGTTTTAGTAAATTTAGGATTTTAGAAAGTGTGTTTTTTTAACAAGTTTTGATTTTAGTAAGTCTTAGGTTGCAAGTTTAGGATTTTAGCAACTATCTAATTTGTGTACTTTCCAATTTCTAAAGGTTATAAGCCAATTTAAAGGCACCAAACCCATTCAATAAAATTAGTGAAGAATCTTGATTTTATTGTGTGAATTTGAGTGGTTTCCCAAGGTAGGTCGTGGGCCTGGTTGTTTTCCTCCAAGGGTTGATGCCACTCATGGCTCCCCTCTCTCTTCTTCTTCCATAAGTGCAGCTGCAGGCTCCCTCTATCCTTCAAGGTATATCTTTTATCTTCTTTCTCTTAATCTCCTTTTATCTTTCTCTCTTTCTTTCTATTCTACTCTCTTGTTATTTCTCCCTCTTCAAATCTACAAGATTCCCTATTGATTCTTAAAACCTCCATTAAAGGAGCTTTCTAGGTTTTTGAAATTTCATGATTTGAAATAACAAAATTTGTTCAAATATCATGGAATTTTAACTATAGCACCTCTGTACATGTCAGAATATGCCCTAAATTTTTGGAATTTTCAAACACGTCAGAAGGACATTTTTGATAATTTTTGGACTTAAAGGGCAATCCAAAAAATGGTAATTTTCATATTTCTAATCTAAAATTACAAAAATACCCTTTGAGGTTCTTTTACTTATATTTTCTTTTATTTTCTCATTTTAATTCCTCATAATCTGTGTTATCATTATATTCTTTGATTTCTAAATTTTAGAGACTTCTAGAGATAGAAGAACAAAAGCGGAAACAAATTGAAATATAGGAAAGAGTTCATGTAGTAGCTCGAGAGATGCTTGAAATTGTACAATAAATATTCAGAACAATTCGAGAAGTAAAATTTAAGAATCTTACTACAGTTCCAATTCAAAAGCCTGAATCTGAAATCCAGCCCAAAGCCTAAAGAAGTCAAAGACCAAGAAACGAAAGAGATCAAGATGAAAGAAGTCTTGAAAACCTTCCATATTTGGATCTCCTCCTAGCATGTTGTAAACCATCAACAAGGAACAAACTTTGACAAAGCCCGAGAAAATCCCAGCTCGAGCAAAACCCAGAAGTAGACCAGATCAAGATCCTAGTCTTAGCAGCCATTCTAGACTGAAGATGCATACACATCATCTATTTTAGGACCTCCACCACATCATCCTTCACTCTCGAAGAACCCAGATCATGCCATTGGAAGTTGTGATGAAGAGTGGCCACATCAAAATTCAGGGTCAAATTTCTCCCCACCTCAAGAAAATGATGTGGACAATAATGCAAGACTTATGTATATGTTGTCCCACAAGAGAGCCAGATTTAAATAAGTATGTTATGTAGGATCAATTAAAATATTTTTGGAGTGAAATTGTACATATAATAAGGCCAATAGTGTCATGGTTAGTTGTTGTTGTTTTTTTGGTTTTTTAGTCGCAATCATGTCACTCACTTTTAATCCCATTTTTCTAAGGTCAAAACTTGACTTTTTAGCTTGATTTTGGTGTCATTAGAGTTATTTAGTTACCTTTCTAACCAGACCAAGATTGCGCAAATCCAAGATGATTTTGGAAAGTTATGACCAAATTACTAAAGGGTTATCAAAAGTTGAGGGAATAGTGTTTTTTAAAAGTTTTAAAATTTTAGCAATTTAGTTTTTGTTAGAAAGTCCAAGTTTTAGAAAGTCGTATGTGTGGTAAGACTTGTGCCACAAGTTGGGAGTGTTTTAATAAGTTTAGAATTTTAGAAAGTATGCTTTTTTAACAAGTTTTAATTTTATTAAGTCTTAGGTTGCAAGTTTAGAATTTTAGCCAATTTCTACTTTGTGTACTTTCCAATTTCTAAAGTTGTAAGCTTGTTTAAAGGCACCAAACCATTCAATAAAATCAGTCAAGAATATTGATTTTATTTTGTGAATTTGGATAGTTTCCCAAGGTAGGCCGTGGACTTGGTTTTCCTCCTCCAAGGGTTGATGTCACTCATGACTCCTCTCTCTTCTTCTTCTTCCTTTTTTTTTTTTTTTTTTTGAGAAAGAGATAACAGGCAAATTTTATTGAGAGAAAAAAAAAAAAAAAAAAATACCAAGCCAGTAAAAAAGGAAACAAAACAAATTAAAAAAAAAAAAAGAAACAACAACCCACCAAAAAACAAGTTACATCTCCTCACACCAAAAAGTCTCCCACACTCCCTTTCATCAAAATCCTCTCTAATAGAGAGCCACTCGAACAGCCCATGACTCCCCCCTCTTTTCTTCTTCCATAGGTGTAGCCACAGGCTCCCTCTATCCTTCAAGGCATATCTCTTATCTTTCTCTTTCTTTCTCTTAGTCTCTTCTTATTTTTATCTCTTTCTTTCTATCCTACTCTCTTCTTATTTCTCCATCTTCAAATCTACAAGATTTCCAACTAGTTCTTAAAACCTCCATTAAAAGAGTTTTCTAAGTTTCTGAAATTTCATGATTTGAACTAGCAAAACTTGTTCAAATATCATGAAATTTTAACTATAGAACCTATGTACACGTCAAAATTCAACAACAATAACAAACTGCCTTATCCCAACTATCTATGTACACGTCAAAATATGCCCTAAAATTTTATGATGCATCAGAAAGGTATTTTGC
>JAOXJP010039576.1:0-16454 GCA_025762735.1 Platanus orientalis
ATGGCGTAACAGGATTCATGTAGCCGACCCCAAATAGTTGGGATAAGGCTGTTTGTTGTTGTTGTTGTTGTTGTTCATTAACCTTATAAATAGGATTACTCATGTTCAAATATGGTCCTATAACAATTCTAAAAGTGGGAGAGGTGCAAAGAACTATGGAGTAGGTGTGGAGATTTAGAGACCAGTTGATTCATTGAGGTAATTCTAAACTTCCTTAATTTAGATCTCAAAGATTCATATGGTGATCATGGGAAATCATATAGTGATGTGTTTTGTTTAATGAAAATCTTAATTTTTATGCTCATTAAGAATAATAATCCAACAATGTTATTCTTTTCTTTACTTCCCTTACATGTGATCATTTTTTACAATTTTTAGTTATTCTATTGTTTTAGGTTTTTATTCACATGCGATCATTACATTATAATTATTGATTTATAAAAATTTTACTAATGGTATTTTGTTATCCATTATGAGGTCAATTGTAGTGGTCTATATTGATTTTTTTTTTTTTTGGTGATAATATATGACAACCTTAAGTTAGTATCAAGAAAATTTAATTATTACTTTTATTTTCTCATCATAACCAACATTTTGGACTTTTACATATTTAGTTGTACATTTGTCTTTTCTCTTTCATTAAGATCACAACATGGAACTTTTAGTCTAATAATAAAGGACATATTACAAAGGATTGTCTTCAATATTTCTAGTGTTTGACTTGTTAGTGCCTAAATGGCAAAGAATATTAAGATGTAGTCTTTACATATATCTAAAGACAATAGAGGCAAAATATCCTGCACATTGTCTACTAATATTAGTAGTTACATGCAAATAATCATATCATCTTTATTTATTTATTTCTTTTACATTTCTTTTTTGTAATTGTAGGCACCAAATATTTATTTAAGGTACAGAAAATAAAATCCATAAGGATTAAAGGTATTTAGTGGCGATCAAAGATGTAATCTTTCTCATCTCTCTCAAGACTGGACATTAACAAAGGTAAATTCACACATATGTTTGTATGCATATTTGACAAGGAAGGGGGTGTTATAGATTGCTAGTAAATTATCACATTAAGATTGCAATCCAATTCTAGACCAAATAAGAAGCAAGTTGAAAAGTAAAAAGGCAAGACCTATTTCTTATGCAAACTACTTAGAACTTATCAGATTGGTATTACAATGTAGCTCTATCCATTGGTTTAGTGTATTTGGTTTACTGGGTAAGAAATAAGACTAATTAAACCCATATCTTCTAAGTTCATATGGATGGGCTTGGATTTATCAAAGAGACTTCATACCATATGTAACACCTTGCACATATTTGCATATGCTTCACACACATGTCACACATGTGTCACACATATGTTTCACACACTTAGAACCATTTAAACATATATGTATTGATATATAAATTGACATAACTTTAGAGACACACCAACAAAAATATAGAGAGAATCTATTAGCAAATTTTATGTCACTAGAAAATTATGGAAGTCTAGAATCCAACAAAATAAATGGCGAGCAAAACGGACCCCAAATGAAGAAGTTACAAGAATTTGAGTGAGCAAGGGTTAAGTAGAAAAAAAAAATTCAATTTTGGAAGGGCTTCGGCCCAATCGATCGGCCAGGTATCCCGATCGATCGGGAACCGAAATGTGTAATGTGGTTTTTAGAAACTCAAAATTTTCAAGTCCTTTCATCTTGGGGGTTTTTTATTTGGACCAAAGACTTGTAGGGTCTATATAAGAGTTGTTTTTTCGACCTAATTTGACACAAAAACATAAAATACAAAGGAGAGAAAAAGAATCAAAGAGAAAGCTAGGGTTTCAAACAAGTTTTGAGGATTTTTTAAGAATAATGTAAGTTACGATTTCATTTTCAGACTAAGAGATAAATAAACTAGAATAGTTCTACATCATTTTGATTGTTCTTAGGTTCTATTTTTGTTCCGTTTTGCTAAGATCCATGAAGGTTTTTGCTTTGATTAGGTTCTGAGAAAAGGGTTTTTGTAAAAGAAAATCTGTTTTGCAATCGCTTGAATGTTTGGCTTCATTTTGCTTTGATGTTAGGTTCTTAAAATTATTTTAATCACTAGTTTTGCAAAGAAACTTGATATTTTGATTTCTTTAAATTCTTTTACATGTTTTGAAAGAGGAAAAATTAGTTTTCAAGCAAGTTCATGTTCTATTTTTCGGTTTTAATCCGTATAAGTTCTTAGATGATTTTAATATTTATTTTTTAAAAGAAATGATTGTTCTAATCAATTTTTTAATTTTTTTTAAGGATCTCATTTTTTTTAAAGAAGTTTTCAAAGGATTTTTTGTAAACTTGATTTTTCAAAGCTTGTTTTAAAGTTATTTGTTATGCAAAATCCATAGAGCTATGTGCTTAGGTGGGTCAGCTTCTTGTTTTTTGTTTTTTTTTTAAAGATATGCATTGTTTATAAATTATTAAATATTGTTAATTTTGTTCTTCTTTGATATCTTCTAGTATTTGTATCTGTTTTAATGAAAATATATGTTTAGCTATGACATGAGACCCCTTTTCCATCAAAGAGGCATATTTGATAGAGCCCCTCATCGGGTTTAAATAGATGCGATCAAGTACCATTTTCATCGGGTCATGTTAATTGACGATGTTTGTGATGCTTGCCACTAACGTGAGATAGTGGTATACTACCATCGGATTGTAGATGTGTTCATTCCGTTTTGTTACATGTTATCTAGCAACACATCATGTGTGTTGGATTTCCGGTATATGATTCAGTTATTTGTTATTTAGCTCGCAACTCGTGTGAGGGATTTGGATATTTATTTTAACAGGTCTCATATATGTATATATGTTTCAATGACTTGTTTCATTTAGTTTAGTTTCAGATATTTGTTCAGTTCAGTTTAATCTTTTAGTTCTATATTTCAGATTATGTTTATGTTTAGTTATGCATCTTGATTTCCATTCGGTTCTACTATTTGCTTTATCTTAGATTAGAAACATTATTTTCAAATGTAATGTAATTATTTTGAAAGCATACTTCATTCTATTTGGATTATGAAAAATATTCGTTCTCACTGACCCAATGATTTCAACATGTTCAGTACTGTTTTTTTTTATTTACAAAGTTAGTCACACTTATAAAGTTGACACCATTGTTTTCAAATGACGATGATGACATGGTAGATGAGTAGCTTGGATTCTAGAAAGAGGGAGCGATGATGGAGTTTTGATATTAGTTTATTTTTCAAACATTATGTTTAGAGACGTGTTTTCATTCAGTTAATTTAGTTATTGCAGTTTTATTTGAAGAGATGTTATAGGTTAGTTTCAGTTTTATAGAGATGCTTTGTTATTTAGATTATGTCAGACTATGAATTTTATTTATGGATTATGGCTTGTGGATTTTAAATTTAATGGAATGGTTATGGTTTGGTTATGAGATTTCTTTGCATATGTATGAAACGAAATATGCAAAAAATTTATAAGCAATATTAATGATATGAATGGATTAATTCACATGCCAAAATTTGTAGCCGTACAAGAATGGGTATTGGGGCGCAACACTATAAGCTAGGTTTTTATTTATACTTTAAAAGAAGAGAGAGGTTTGGGTAATCTTAAAATTAAATAAATGAACAATGATGGAATTATTTAGCATGTATGGTGGACTACTTCAAAGAATGTTCGTTTATGGGTTAAATGGGTATATAACAAATGCTTGAACTAGGACTCTATATAGACAATGAATATCTCATTTGCTTACGGGTATCTTCAACATCATATTTTGGTTTGATAAAGACCCTGTCTATTCTTAACTCAATCCTTGAATTCTTGGGGTTTTAGAAGAACAAAATAGAAGATGGACCCATTGGGGGACAACAACTAATGTTGTAGTTGAGCCCACCAAGTTTGCTGAAAACCTTGAGCCAATAACTAGTTTTTAAGGAAAATGTATTTTTCTAAAGAAAACAAGCTTTATCTAAACATGCACTTGAGAATGATGCACATTTCACAAAACTCATTATTAATGGAGAATATTTTCCAAACAACCCATAACATGCAAAAATATGTTGGCATATTCTTTGTCTTGGTTTTTCACAAATACCTTTGAATTGGATTTTAATTTCCCAAGTAAATCACTTCACTTATTTACAATTATACCTCAGTGACAAATGACCAATTATACCTTTGAAATTTATCTCATCTATTTAAGGATGATGTAAAGAGGGCTAAAGGGGGTTTCCAATTTAGCAAAAAGACTCTCATTGTAGAGATTGCTGTTTAATTAGGAGAATTTTCTACTATCTTTAAAAAATTCTATTATCTTTAAAGAAATCTCCTCCAACTTTGAAGATTTTTCTATTATCGTTGAAGTTTTCTCCTATAAATTTAGAGGATAAGTCTTCATTTCCAAGGAAGCCCCAAAGGAAAAATAAAATCAAGTGAAGAGGAGAAAAAAGGGAGCAAAGGAGAGGATCAAGGGAGAAAGGAGCTTGCAATCCATCCATTATAAGTATTATTTCCCATTTATATTTTATAGATTTCACCATGTTTAGGTCATATAGATCTAGGATTAATTAGGGTTTAGGTTTTCTTTTATAGTAGTTCATGCATAATCTACATTTTTTTGGATGTCTATTGTTTGATTGCCATATATCATGTTTGTTTCTAGAATCCATGCTAAGTTGATGTGACTTAAATTTTCCATGGATGATTTTGATTCTTAAAAGAAAATAAGCATGTTCATAGATGTAGATTTCTAACTCTTGTAACATTTTGTTTAGATCTAGGTGTACTTTATTTTAAATTTGATGTCCAATAACATGAAATTTCATGTCAATTTGTGTAATTCTATCATGTTTGAATGTTAATCTTAAGGATCTAATCTATGGATTTGCCCAAAATCCTCGATCAAAGGGGTTTTTGGGTTGAATCCATGGAATCCCCTCTAAGAGGGGCATAAAAATGATGAAGTTTGTTATGGATACCATTGTACAATCATGTGTATATTTATATGATTGATATGCATGATGAATTTCATGTTTCTATGCAAATATTGAAATGAATTTGTGTGGTAATGGATGTGAAGAATAAGTTGATAAATCTATAATCAATTGGAGTTAAGTAAAAGGGTAGAATAAATATCATTAAAGAGAGTAGATTCCTTGCAATTTATGGGTAGCTTATCCAAACTAGTTTTTCACCTGACTTTGGATCCCATTTTAACATTGACTGATTTTGGATATTCTCTTAGAAATAAGATTTGTAAATAATCGAGTCATATTTCCAACGCAACAAGACTCACCTTAATCAGAAAGATGAGAGAGTTATGGCCGAACAACAAGACCTTGCATAGAGTTACTAGGGCCTCGGGGGGTTCAATCCTTTAGAGGACCACCCCAGGGGCAAGCGATTGTCTAAAGGATCACTAACTCCCAAACCCCTTGGGTCCAATCCTTTGGAGGACATATGAGTCCTATAGGGTCCTCAATCCTCTAGAGGACTGCGGTCCACGCCAACAGTCCTTCAAAGGACTACAGGCCCCTGAGGGCCTCAGGTGCAGTCCTTTGAAGGACCATTGGGCTTGGGCTAACCCACCATCCTTTAGAGGACCACCCACCTCAGTTGAGCCTAAATTCCTCGATTTATATGCTTGCATCCTACGGCAGGCCCAGTTACATGTATTTCACGAATTGGCTCCGAAAATCCTTGTAACTTCAACATAAACAATGTATGATATTTTATGTGGGTGGTTTGTGGAGAGTTGAGTGAAAGTGAGAAAATTAGGATTTCACAATGTATAAACAGCTCAAGACAACCATAACAGTGAAATTCCATGGAATTTACAGTGAGAAATTCCTTCTTTCATCTCTGTAAGTATTCATGTGTTAAAGCCAACCAATCAATAAAATAATGTGGGACTACATTACTAAATTATTTCACACACTCAAGCATCAACTCATGGAAACAAAAGAAAAACAAGGGGGAGAGGCTAGAATGCTCTCCTTGAGGAGACCTAAGTGTTGTTCAATATCATCATGTGAAGGGTTTTGATCCCTTAACACTCAAGCGATTCATTCCTCAAACCACTTGATTCACTCCTCAAACCACTTGACATCACCATTAATTCTTGATTTTAAATGACGTGACTAGTATGAAACCGTACATAGTAGAGGCAATTGTGGTGCCTAACACCTTCCCCAACTATGACTACACCTCCGGACCTCACCTCAGTACTCTAGTTAAATTGTACCTAGATGTTTTTAAGGGCTCCTCTAGGGAGTACCCTAAAAAGGTTTCTAGTCACATCTCATTGATTAGTGACGACTCTAAACCAACACAAAACCATAGACGAGATCACATATGCATTATAGGAGGACCTCCTCTCATCCTGCACCCCATACTACGTGAGGCAGGACAACATCGTTGAGAGGGGGGGCCCATGGCCCCCACATATCCCTAGGTGCTCGCAACCCCTTTTTAGGTGTTCACAGGTATGTAGAAAATTATGAAATTACACGGAATAGTTGAACCAAACTTTGCATCATTGGAAATGGTCATAACACCAAACTATGGCTAGACAAATGGCATCCAGGTGTTCTAATAAAAAAATTTGGAGATAGAATCAGGTTTAATGCAGGATTAGAAAGACAAAAGTAATTGTGCAAATTCGTCATATCTTTTCCTTATAGAATCAAATCATATGGATTGTCATGGCTAATGGGAAATTTTCAATAAAATCAGCTTGGAAATATTAAGAACAAGGTCTCCAAGAGTAGATTGGAATGATATGGTGTGGTTTCCTAACCACATACCATGACATAGCTTTGTCACTTGCGTATAATAACTAAAAGACTTCTTACATAAAGTAGATAATGCAAGTTAAAGTTCTTGATTTTCATAGTGCTACCTCTACTGGAAGAATAAAGGGTATATTATACATTCATTCTTTCAATGTGAATTATTTATGGTTGTATGAAAGTAAATATGCAGATGCCAAGAACATGAAGAAGAAGAATGTGATGGTTTCAGGTGGAACAAGTTTGGATAAGGTAAACCTATATAGGATCCAATATTTCAACATTAATTGGTAAGTTGGCCTTCAACAGTGTTATTTTTAACATATGGAGATAAAGGAACAGCAAGCGATTAAGCAACGTGGGTAGAACAACAAACAAAACTATTAAATCTAAGGTTAAGATCTTACTTATGAAGAAACACAATTTAATATAGGTACATCTTTGACAAACTGACACTTTAAAATGACACTCCCAAGTAGCATTCCAAGAACATGACAGTGGGTACAACCACGTATCGGTTTCTTTGCCTTATCAAATAATGGTTCAGTTAACCAAATTAGGTATGGATATGTTGGTTTGATTTCAGATGAATATGAAAGCTGATAGTAGTATTTATGGGTACTACTCATGAAAGAAATGTGGTATAGATAGAAATGTTGGTATATTTAGAGGAATCAACATAGTGAATGAAAAAGGATTTGCTAAACCTTCATATCTCTGATTCAAAAATTGTCTTTTATGTGATACGTAAGAATTATAAATGTCTGTGGAAAGTGTTGTGCATAACAAGAAAATTTAAAAGGATGCTAGACAATATGGAAGACTATAGGATTGCTCATGTATGAAGGGAAGCAAATTAATTGGTAGATATGCTAGCATATTTGAGAACGATTCAAACGTTTTATGGACATTATCCAAATGAGTTCAAATGATATAATTGGAAATGATATGAATCATTGTATATACACAAATGTAATATCCTCTTCTTTTCTTTTTTTCATTTTTTTAATGAATGAAATATATCATAGTTACCTATCAAAATCATCCCAAAGGTCATATATGGGCCTTAAATGTATTAGTTGGGCCTGATAGCAAGGAAAAGCCCCTTCAACCTAAGCCTGGGTTTATAATGAACAATTAATGAGCCAGAAACTTGAGAATTCAAATCCCATTAGTGGGCCCATAACTCAAGAAAAGTGGTTGGGTCCAATCCAAACTCATTCTAAAAGAAAAGATAAAAGTCCAAATGAAATCAAATTTCTCTCTTAATGGGTTTACCAATCAAGATAAGGACTGGTTACTAGGTGGGAGAAAAAGATTTTCACCATTCTTAAAGTTGTAGAGTCTATAATACTCAGGTTTCTAAAGCTTGTGGACGTTTTGACAAGCTTTTGGAAATACCTGTAAGAAAATTTTTCCTAGAGAAAGTCGCACCAACATACTCAAAGTACTTTATATTTAACTCTTCAGAGATCAAGCTATTAGGAAAGCCTCTCTTGAATAAAAGCTCTTTACAATTGATAAAGCATAAAGCCTTAGGTGAAGAAACAGATACTCTAACACAATGGAAGACAGAAATAACCATCAGGCCCTTATCTTCAACTTTTTCATTAGTCAAAGGTCTACATTTATGTAGAGGATATAACCAAAGAGAGTTATGTTCCATGACCTTTTATTTGTAATTTGTCTTCACATTTTTTGTTTCTCCAATAGATGCAATTGTGTTGATAGAAATTCCATTTTATAGGAAAATATGAATTAGTAGTTTAAAGTACATCAATAAACAAATACGAAATAGTAAATTAGAGCTTGAAAAATCTTGAAGTCATTATTCAGTATATTACAATCTTTTCTTCTTTTTTTTTTTTTCATTTTGTGTTCAAACATTATATTCAGGGTTACAAGGTTTGAAGAAACCAAGTGAAACTGGTTACTTCTTTTAATTCCTTTATATCTAATTATATGTATGATTAAGGTTTTATAATCCCTAACTCTTCTTTTTGTTTTCATTTGCACATGGTAAAATTACACAAACAGATCTTGAAGTACATCTAAGGTGATATAGCATGTCAACCCTTTTCAATATTTTTCTAAGTTATTTTAAATGATCTATTATATATATCCATGATATAAAAGTTCATCATATTTTTGGAAATTTATCAAAATTCCAATTATTTAATCTCAACTTTTGCAGATTATGAAAAAGCAATCATTGGAGTGCAAGAATTGGCGGTTGAACTAATTTTGGAATGTATGACTTGTCAGTTATATTCTCTGCTTGGTTCAATTTTTGTGTTATTGTTCACATCACATTTTTTTTTGGTCACAATGCAGTGAGTAGTGCTTCTTAGCCGTTTGATTAGTATGCAGATACTCTTGCTAATTCATGGTAGAGTATGGGAGTCTAAGTTAATTCCAACCTCACATGACCGTTCCTCACTCTTATTTTGTTTTTCCAAAGCTAGCAACTTATTGCAGTATTTTGTGACAAACAATCTATATATTGTGCCTAAGTTTCTACTCTAATTAGCCTCCTTGTGGTTCAATACTATTTGTGGCAGAGTGTCAACTCTTATTATCTAGTTTTCTAATTATTCCCCTTTTACATCAATTTAAACATGAATTATTACAGCTAGAATAGTTATTAGATACTCAAGAGAATAAGAACATAAACTTATGCAACAGGAGCAAATTTCATAGAACACTTGGGTGTATCTTTGTAATTCTCATGAATGACATTGTGATCTTCAAAACATAAATTATAATAAATATCATAAAAATTGAAATCTTCGTCATAGAAAATATTATTCATAGTAAACTACAAATATAATAATTACGGTTTCTCTTGGCAATGGGGTTGTGGATTGGCTTGGGGATGGATGCCCTTGGTTGAAGTGGAGAAAACTTCTAATAAATTTGATTTTGTTTTGTTTCCTTATGGGAATAGAATGGATTGAACCATGCAAAGAATGATTGTTAAATAAAATAGTTTGGTTTGAAGAGAAACCACCATAGGAGTGATTGAACAAAGCCTAGATAGCAGTAAACCAATTTCCTTAGGGGTCTCTTAAGTGAAAAACCTCTAAATAATGATTCGTATTTAACTGATAAACAAGTAATGGAACTAAACAATGTTACCCATGCATCTTAGGGTTTCTTAATAGTTTTCCCTGATCACTAGTTGGAGTTTGCATGGATTTCACATGAAGATTTAGATCCCTGTTTTGGAGTGATTCAAAATGTTATTATGTGTAAGATTCATCTTTCCATGACATAGTAATTGATATTCACGTGTTCTATTTTTTTTTTCCTCGTAGTAATTAGTAATTGATAGATATGTTTGTGTATATGTGTATCTATGTGCATAACCTTACACGACAGATCTAATTCAAAGGTCACCAACACTTATACTAAACAAAAGAAAGAAAGAAAGAAAAAAAAAAAGTAAGAAAAGTTTTAAACCATAGGGCTGCCTACCATGTGATTGGTCTGGGTTGAACATGTCTACCTAGTAGATAATCCCTTTCAGTAGATGAGGTGACGCATCCAAAGAAATTCCCTTTTATTCTGTGGTAGGTGAAAATCAATATGATTAGGGCTGTAAATGGGGCGGGCTGGCCTGAAGCATAAACTGTTCAGCCCAAAGTTTACATGGGTTGGGCTCATTATATTTTGGGTTGGGTCAAGCTTGGGCCCAACTCTTAGACCGGACATAAACTTCAGGTAGGCCTTAGCTTAGCCCAAATTGCATGGCCCAACCCAAACTCCCTGAGGTTTTGGTAGGACCACCTGAGCTCTGCCTAAGGTAGGACTGACATCAGGGGCCAACACATCAGCATCAAAAAGTGAAAAGCATCCCCAAAAAGTGTAAATCCCTTTTTCAGGGCTGATATGTCGGCCCCTAATGTCAGTCCTACCTTAGACTTATTTTAGGAACCCGAGGCAACCAAAACTACAGTATAAAATATGATCGAATATAATATTTTAGTAAATAAAAATTTATTTATAAGCTTAAACTAAGAAGCTCACTTTTTTAAAATAGGCTGAGTACTGTATTTCAGGCCGGGCTCGGACTGACCTCGACTCGATCCAGCTTGGCTTGATTTGCAGCCCTACTAATAAAATATACTCCAGATTCAGTAGGACAACTTAGAGAGTGGCTAAAGTTGGAATGACATCAGGAATGACACATCAGTGCCAAAAAGTGAAAAACATCCCCCAAAAAAGCGTATCAGTTTTTCGACACTGATGTGTCAGCCCTAATGTTGTTCCAACTTTAGCCACTCTCTACGTTGTCCTACCGTATTCAAGCTCAATAAAAAACCTATTACCCCCCTTCAAAAAACAAAAAACAAAAAACTCTCAATAAGATGGAAGGATAAAAGACCCTCTGTGTGTGTGTGAATTCGGGAAGCTTGAATTCATCACATTCATCTAACACGCCAACTTAATCGCTTTCTCTAGGTCTAGCACGACTGCACGAGTAATGACCATCTTCAAACCCCATTTTCACATGGGAAATGCCTAAGTAACGGTTACTTGAGTTCAGAGTCTTCAGACCTAAACAAAAGACAAAGTGCAAGGACTGCACGACTCTCACCACCGCATTCTTATTAAATATTAATTATTTGCGTGGCTTAACCTATTTACCTTTCACAACTCTTCAAACTTCCCAGCCAAAAAAAAAAAAAAAAAAAGGAAAATGCTTGGTAGATGGCTAATTCTAGCTCTGCCCTTTCTTGCTCTCTTTCTCTTCATTTTATTCTTCATATCCAACCTCCATATCAAGTCTCCCCTCTCAGTATCGTCCAACAACGCCATTACAGTCGACCACCCAATTCACCGGCAGGCACAATTCAGCCTCCTCATTGGAATCCTTACCCGTCCTGATGCCCATGATCGCCGCCACTTGCTCCGCCTTATCTACGGCATTCAATCCTCCCCCATTGCTGATATCGACGTCAAGTTCGTCTTCTGCAACTTCACCAAGGATGACCAACGGGTGTTCATAGCTCTTGAAATTCTTCGATTTGATGACATTATCATCCTCAACTGCACCGAGAACATGAACACCGGGAAGACCTACACCTACTTCTCTACACTCCCCCGTATCCTCTCCCGGCGTTACGACTATGTCATGAAGGCCGACGACGATGTCTTCCTAAGGCTACCACGGTTGGCTTTGTCTCTGAAACCATTACCTAGGACTGATTTGTATTATGGTTTTGTCATCCCTTGCACTAGCAAGAACCCATTCATGGATTACATGTCGGGAATGGGGTTTCTGTTGTCTTGGGACTTGGTTGAATGGATTGGGGAGTCGGGTATTCCTGCTAGTGACACAGAAGGCCCCGAGGACAAGCTGGTGGGTAAATGGTTGAAGATGGGGAACAAGGCCAAAAACCGGTTTTCAGATAAGCCAGCTATGTACGACTATCCAGGGACAAATGGGAGGTGCTCGCATGAGCTTATACCGGATACTGTGGCCGTTCACAGGCTTAAGAGGTGGGACCAATGGTTACATGTCGTGAATTTCTTTAATGTCACCAAGGGGCTTTATCCCTCAAATCTTTACAACATTTGATTGAAATTGGGATTTGAGACATTCTTTTTAATGTTTCGGTTTATATTTTCGAAGCCCAATTACTGAACACTGAAAAAAACATGCCATGAATTATAGAATTATGCTTTACGATGCACTTCACTCCAGGTTTTGCAGAGAAATTAAAATTATAACCCAGAATTCTTAACCACCCCCGCCCCACTAAAAAAAAAAAAAGGTGTGGGAACCGCTTCGACACAATTAATAAATGGGTCATGTTTGGGTTGACACATGTAATTGTATATCTTTAACTTAATATGACACGAACACGGTCTGCCAACATGAATTGCTACCCCTAAGTCACACGACCTGCACACCTGATACAAAATTAGTGTGTTAAAGTTTACTGTAATCATGTTTCGGCTTTGACACAATTAATAAATGGGTCGTGTTCAGGTTGACCCATATAGTCGTATACCCTTAACTCAGACATCAACTGGCCAACACGAATTGCCACACCTACTCCTTAGTAACGCTGCAAATTGGACAGCAAGGCCCCAAGCCCAACTTATTTTGTACAAAATTTTGGGGGATCAAACCTTTGTTTTCTTCCCCTCTGTCTTTATCATCAGTGACACCGGCGCAACAGATAAGGGAGGAAGATGATGATCAAGAAGGAATTCTACACAACAGAACAAGAATTATGTTGAGATATCTCAAATTCAAAAAGGGGTGAGCGATTGCCCTGTTTCTAGATTTGGAAACAGAGCAACTGCTTGCCCTAATATCAAGGAGAGAATGGTGATCACCCAACCCATTTCCCATTCTTGAAGAATCATGTGAGAGTGGATTAGGATTTCATGTCTCTCTCCCTCTATAAATAGACCATGAACGGACAACCAAAAAGAGATTTTTGGTTGTATTAGGGTTTCATATGAGAAAAAAAGAAGAAAATAGAGGCTAGGCGACTATTGTTGCATGTATTCCAAAGAGAAATCTTTAAGGAAGAAAAAGAAGAAAATCAATGTTTTCTCAACTCTCTCTCTCTTCTTTGCATCTTTTTACGCATATAGTTCAACTCAACTATTTTCCTTGAGAGGAACACAATCTTGAGTTCTTGAAACTAAAAATCTTTTGAATCTGATTGCCTGATTCAAAAAAATAACATCCTCTTGAGATTCAGTATTTTCTTTGAGAGAAATCACCTTGATCTCTTGAGTGATCGGTTTTGAGAAAACCATTCTACAACATTATTATGCTGTTAGATTTTCTACAAAACTAAACCCTAAGACTTTTGAGGCTTTAAGAACACATAAATGTGTCATTCGTCTCTACTGGAGAGTACAAATCATAGAGAGATAATAGTTCTACCCAAGCTAGATTGTATTCCAAGGTTAGCTTAGCCACAATCCCTTACATATTTTTTGAAGACTTTGACTATCTTTAAGAAATGTGATAACAACACCTTCTATGCTTGGATGAATCGGTTAACTTAACTCTAAATTGAAAAAGCAGATGAGAAAAGCCAGAAAATCACACTTGTTGATTGAATCATGACTGATACTACCTATTGTGACTGAGCAATTGGGTCACAATTAACTTGGAAAGTTGCAACTAATTGGAACTCCATGACTAAATAGTGTTTGTGACTGATAGTGTCATCTACGACTGAACTTTTGTTGGCAATTGGATTTTAGTTTACGATTGATTTAGAAAGTAATTTTATATTATTCTATTGTTGTTTAATCTCTCCATCACCTTAAAACTAACACATTAGTAAATAAAAATCCTTAGAAAGTGTTAGCACCCAAATTTTGACTTAAGACTCAGATAGTTTCATTACAACATGGAATAGGACCAAAGTCTAGAAACCCCTGAACTTTGAATAGGCAGGCAGTTTCAATGAACATTTTGGTTGCAAATGCAATGAAAATACTCTAAACAATCATCATTTCAAATTTACCAACTTCACAAGCCTTCCCACATCAAAGCATCGAAAGACTGGTAAATTACTAATTAACCCCTACATCCTTAGGACTTCAAATCAGACCCAATCAAACTCCAATTTTCAACTTCTTTACATCCATAAGAGCACCTTGACTTCAATTTACCAACTTCACAAGCTTTCCCACATCAAAGCATCGAAAGACTGACAAATTACCATTTTACCCCTACATCTTTAGGAGTTCAAATTAGACACGATCGAACTCTAATTTTCAACTTCTTTACATCCACAAGAGCACCTTGACTCCAATTTGCCAACCTTCATAAGCCTTCCCACATTACAACATCGAAAGGCTGACAAATTACCATTCTACCCCTACACCTTCGGAAGCCCAAATCAGACTCAGCTAAACCCTACTTTCTAACTTCTTCTCATCAACAAAGACACCTTGAATTTGCCAACCTTTATAAGCCTTCCCACATTGAAGCATTTAAAGGCTAGCAAATTACCATTTTACCTTTACATCCTCACGAGTTCAAATCAGACCCAATCGAACTCCAATTTTCAACTTCTTTACATCCACAAGAACATCTTAACTTCAATTTGTCAACCTTCTAAGCCTTCCCACATTGAAGCATTGGAAGGCTGACAAATTACCCTTCTACCCCTGCATGCTCTGAAGGTTAAATCAACCTTATTTTGAACCCATTTTCTCCATAATTTCTAAAATATTCTCTTCAAAGAAGGCACCTAGGTCTCAACCACTTTTCACAAGACCTCTAGCGTAAAACCCCAGAGGATTGGCAAATGACCATTTTATCCCTGCACCTCTAAAATCTCAAACCACAGGCTATGGAGCTCATTTTTTTCAGGATTCTTTGACCCTAGTCAACATTCCATATTGAGGTACAAAAGGATAAGAAAATTACCATTTTACCCCCACATCCTCAAAACACATTATTTCTCCCTAAAATCGAACGTCTGGAAAAACTCTGAAGGCTCAATACAAATCAGAAACTCACCCAGTCAGTGGCCATACTCTCAGGAACCCTAAATCTTTCTAAAGAAAATCCTAGAGGGCATAATGCCCCCCAATTGCTGCAATCTATATCCAGAATACATTAAACACCCCTATATCAGCCATGGGCGCTTAAAAATCTCCTAAAAACTATCCGAAGAGCTAAACCCATCAAGGTCAAGCTCATTCTCTTCGTTCTTTTGAGATCTTCAATAAATGCCCTAATAGAGGAACCTTTTCTCAAACCCTACACCACTTATAAACTCAGTTCTTTGACAACCTAGGCCATGCTCCTCGATCAGATGACCCATGTTCAGAAATCTCCCAAGAATCTACCAAGGACCGGATCCTCAGCCCATCAGGTCCCAGGGCATTGCAAGTCTAGAGCCCAAGCAACCATAATCATAAACACTCTCCATCTAAACTCAGAAAAATTTAGTCACAGGTCCAGGCAGTATTCATCACAAGATAATTCAGATCTCGGAGTGCAACTTTCAGCTCAGGCATCGAACTCATGCACAATCAGAACCTGTGGCTCACTAACCTTAAGGGCTATCTTTCATATGCGGACTTCAGAAATCAATTTTGCCTTCTTATATTTCTTCCAATGATCTAGACAAACACGGTAATGTTTTGAATCTATTTTGACCCATTTACCAAAACCCGATTCTGATTCCGTTAGTGGCATTGCAACCAGAATGTTCAGGAGATGCAAAAAAACTCATAAGTCTTGAAAAGGTAGGAGCCTTAGGACCTAGAGAACAAGCTTGCACAGTAAAGGGGTAAAAACCAAAATCGAAATATCCTAAAATATCTTGTTTCCCAAAATATCTCATTTTCCAAAATACCCTAAATCTTTCTCTAAACCCTATACCCCCTATTTGGAATACTCCAAATGAATGGTAGACACTTGAGGCTCACCACTCTTGGCCTTGGACCCCCCCACTTGCTCCCCCCACTAACCTATCACTACCCGACATCTGGCATGAGGGCCCACCACCTTCACCCTCATCCACACACCCTCTCCACCTCTTTAAACCCTTATAGAAACATCTAGATGAGCCCCACCTAACTCTCTTCCCCTCCACACAATCCCCACCTCCTCATTTTAGCCACACATTTCTCTCCCTTCTAGAAGCCCACCACT
>JAOXJP010039587.1:0-16453 GCA_025762735.1 Platanus orientalis
CCTCTGATTGTGTATGTAATGAGGCTTTTCAATATACCTGCAGGAAGGACACATACGGGGTGTTCTCTGAACCAGTGGATTCAAACGAAGTGCGTTTTGGAAGTAATCATTTGTTTTTGACATTTTGATATTATTATTTTTTAATATGACAAGAAAATTTGTTTTGTCCAGCTTCCGGACTACCATGAAATTATACAGCATCCCATGGATTTTGGAACTGTGAGGAAGAAATTGGCTGTAGGAGCTTATGCCAACTTGGAAAATTTTGAGGTTGGTTCACAGACTTCTGAGATTGAAACTCTTTTAACTGATGCTTATTGTACATTTTTCTTCAGTTAAGAAGGGATTAAAAAGAAAAAGAATTGGAAAAGTAATTGAGTGCTGCCAATCACATAAATAAATGATTGTTTTTTAAGTAGCTGTTCAGGAATTTGTGCTCTTCAATGCCTCTTCTTTTTTTTCCCCCTTTTGTTTTCTTTTAGAATAATTTGATAAACGGATCTTTCACAGCTGACATGCTCAATTAAACCTTCTATCAGATTAGACCTAGGAAGTTGGTTTTTGCAATTGATTTCTTCAGTATTTCTTTAATTGCATATAGATTTAGAAGGAAGAAGCCATAGAAGAGAAAAACATATTTCTTAGCTGCTGCACTTGAATGATTGAATAGGGAAAACTCTCTTAAATTTGTACACAGCAATGTGAAAGCTATGATATTTTTCAACTGGCTGTAAGTTATCAGTCTTCTTCTTGTGTAATAAGAACTTGAATGTCATCTTCCATCAATTTTGACTTTTTATTATTGCAATCTACCAAAGATCACAACAGATTCCTAGACTGAGATGCCTTCATGTTACCTATATTTGAATTAACAACAAAGAAAGGAGGGAGAGAGAGAGAGAGAGAGAGAGAGAGAGAGAGCACATGGTAGCAGACTAGAGGGAGCATATGAAGTTCAAGGAAAAAAAGTGCTAAAAGGCCTGGCTGGACAAAACAAAAATGCAAGCGGACGGACTGTTAATTTTGATCGAATAACGGCTATTTGTAGAACTCCAATATGCCCAGAGATGTATAGAATAAATATTTTCTAATAAAATAAATTTCGGAAAAAAAAAAAAAAAGACAGAAAACTTCTAAATTTCTAACCTACCTATTGAGTTACTAATTACTAGCAGTGGCGGAGCCACATAGGAGCAAGGGTTGCCCCCCCTCAATGTCTGAGTACCCTTGTAATACTAATGGGCCAGACCAATTTTATACCTGATTGGAATCAATTGGCCCCCCTGATTGGAATCAGTTGCCCCGCTTCAATGTGTGAGTACTCTAAGATTGGAATCAGTTGCCCCACCTTACCAGAAAATGAGTTCACGTCAACTCCAATCTGACTGAACTGGTACCACTCCATTCTCTGTTCAGGATGTGACTCGTCAACTCCAATCTAACTGAACTAGTACCACTCCATTCTCTGCTGAGGATGTGACACAATGTCTGACAAAGGGTGCAAATATCCTGTCCAAGATGGTGTCTAGGGTGCCAAGTGACTTCATTTGGAATAAAATGGGTGGGAATTTAAAATTTCATCCAACCACTGCCCATTTTATTCCATGTGAAGTCACCTGGTGTCCTGGACAGAACATCTATTTTGATTAATAAATACATAAGTACTTATTAATTATATATTTACCAGAATACCTCCTTTGACCCATGTGTATAAGTTCAAACACCCTTTGTTAGGCCACATGTCATGCACTGACTGCTAATGGAGTGGTACCTATCCTTTGAGATTGGAGATGATTTAAAATCCCAGAGAATCCTTGTCCTGGATAGGATTAGGAGTGTCCTTAATGGGTGCTAACAGTGTGCCCGTAACTAGTAGGTAACACATCATGTTGAAAAAGTGATTTATACTTTTTAGGGGTGATTTTCACTTTTTTGATGTGACGTGTCACCCTCTGGTTGTGGGCATACCGTTGGCACCCGTTAAGGGAGCACACATAATCTTTTGGCTGGCCCCCTATGTGGAAATTAGGTTCCACCTTGATTCCAGGCATGTCCTCATAAGTCCAAACAAATACATCCTTAGCTTTTCACAGCAAATCCACCAAAGAATAACCTATAGTCATTAAGCTGGTAGACCAATCTTAACAAGTTTAAGATTAGCAGTTGTGCCATTTCCTCGACATAGTCTGCCTTTGGTAACTTCCTCGTCATTGATAAAAATAAAGGAAATAAGTTGTCCCATGATGTGACTTGAGGGGTTTATTTTTTTGTCTAAATAGCCTTAACTGTGCCATCCAAGTTGTCCTATGATGTGACTTGAGTGTACGCTTAAGTGCTTGAGCTGATTATTGAGGCTTATAGCTTAATCAAAAAAAGATGTTAAGGTCCAAATGAATAGATTAGATTAAAATATGTGATGGGGAAAACCATGACCCTAAAAAGACAAAAAGATGCGGCCCAAGGGAGTGACCCAAGAAAGACCAAGACCCTGACTACTAAAAAGACCAGGACCCTCAACTAATCTGAAACCAAAGCCTCCGACCTCGAATCAGAACCGACCCGCGACTACTCGACCCCAGATAATCCTGATAATAATCCTAGGGCCCTTAATCCCTTATGAGACCTTGACCATCGAAGACGACGATCCAGACTAAGTCAGCCTAAGGATAAGCATGATCTTAAAATCGTTATCTGGACAGAATATTTCCTACAACAGGCCTGTCAATTCTGAGAAAAGGACAAAAAAGATAAGAGAGACGCAGCCAAGAACATGGGCAATAGTGACACGCAAGAATGTGGGGGGAAAGTGACTGGTGAGATTCACCTTGATATGCCCCAGCATGAACCTATAAATACGGCTATCACTTCGTTTTCCAGGTAAGAGACATCTGAAAAACCCTAAGGGAAGAACTCTTCTTATTACAGTCCCCCTGCATTTCTGATTTGACAGTCAGAGAGCTAGAAGTCGACGTCCTGCTGGCCCTAGCTTTATGATTTCTATTCGTTTCTTGTGAGCAGAGCCTGCCCCGCTGGAGATTTGGACTAACCATCAGACCATCTGATTGGTGTAGAGGTAGTCTGCTAAACCAATACGCCATCAGTTGGCGCAGTTTGTGGGAACCGATTTGTTTTTGGTAAAACTAAAGGTCCGCATGATTAATACCAGGTCGATGGTGGCTCAGTAGTACCATATCAACGGGGTTGACAGGATGGAGACCTCTGTTTCTGATAAGGTATGTCCCCCAACCCCAAGGGTGGACGCATTAGAGCAGAAGATTCAGGGACTAACGATGAATATTCAACTATTGATGGAGCAGAACCGGGAGATTATCCTGGAGCTAAGGGGCCGGAGGACCGCACCAAGCAATGGCAATACCGAGCGACTTACATCCAATGCCCCTCTAGCCCAAAGCCACAACCAAGGGCATGAAGATGACATGCTGAGCATCTCGCATTCCCGGTTTAGAGAAAGTTGTCATGAAGAAAGGGCCCGTGTCTTGGGTTTCTAGGAAGAACAAATAGAGGACGTAAGGAAGAATATTGCAACAATAAGGGCGGCATTGAAAGACAAAGCCCCAGCCATTATTGACAAACTCATCCAGACGGATCATCCTTTCACCACAGAGGTAATGGCTCGACCCCTCCTTGATGGGTCAAGCCATCACAGATGAAGGTGTTTGACGGTGGCAAAGACCCCTTGGATCGTTGGAGGCCTACAAAACATACATGAGCCTTTAGGCGGCACCTGACGAAATAATGTACTGGGCATTTCCACCCATGATCAACGGACCTGCTAGAGTTTGGTTTGGCCGGCTGAAGCTTGGAAGCATATCCAACTTCTTGGAGTTAAGTCGGCAATTTATCAGTTACTTTATCGGCAGCCAGAGGCATTGGAAGCCAGCAATTCATCTCCTAAACATCAAACAAAATAAAGGGGAGTCATTGCGGGACTATATGTCTTGGTTCAACAAAGAGACTCTGCAAGTTGATGATGTCGATGAGAGGATGATTGTGGCAGCCCTGATGGCAGGTTTAACGTCTTCCAAATTCTTATTCTCTCTATCCAAGAACCCCTCGACCCGGATGGTCGATCTCATGGTAAAGGCGTAGCAACATATGAATGTCAAAGATACCCTTAATGCCAGACGAGAATGAAACACCGGGTCTAATCCGTTGCACGACAAAAAAAAGGGGAGCAGTAGCAAGCGCCCCGGGAGGAAAGGGGTCCCCAGGCAAGAGAAGGTAGCAGCATTCACGGGACAAGGCCACGGATCAACCTTCCCTCGAGTAAGTTTTAAAATTACACCCCTCTCAATGCACCTATAAAACAAGTATTCGTGCACGTAAAGGATGACCCAAGTATCAAATGTATGAGAGAATTTACGCTCTGTCGGAGAAGAGGAGCCACGACAAGTACTGTCTTTTCCACCAGGACCATGGCCACAACACCAATGACTGCTTCGACTTGAAGGAACATATTGAGGCCCTGATTCAAAGAGGCCAATTACAGAGGTTTATTGCATAGCGACAGCAGATTAGGTGCGAGAATGCCCACCAAGATCCCCCAACCCAATAAGAAAGAAGGCCTGAAGGACCTATAGAGGAGATAAGGGTGATATCCGGGGGCTTCGCAGGAGGAGAGTCCAGCTCAGCCAGGAAGTTGTATGTGAGGCAGATCCACGCAGAAAGGGGTCTATAACTTATGGCGATGGAAGGACCAACTAAACAACTCAAATCGAGGTGCTCACCCATCACCTTCTCAGCAGAGGATGCCTGGGGGGTAAGTCAACCATATGACGATCCTTTAATGGTGACCTTGATCATTTCAAATTATCTCACGCGCCGTATCCTCATCAACAACAGTAGCTCAGTAGATATCCTCTACCTCCCTGCCTTTGATTAGATGAGAATCAGGTGAGATAAACTTAGGCCCGTCCAGACACCATTGGTAGGATTCACAAGTGACCAGTTGCTTCCATTAGAAGTGATCAACTTGCCTGTCACAATTGGCATGGGAGAATGTCAGACAACCCGAGTGATAGATTTTCTTGTGGTCGATTGCCCTTTGGCCTACAATGCAATACTCGAAAGGCCTGCATTAAACCGACTCAAAACAGTCATGTCAACATATTATCTATTTATGCCCTTCCCAATAGAGAAGGGAATCAAAGAAGTTAAAGGGGACTAAGTGACAGCCAGGGAGTGTTATATGACTTCACTCAAAGGGGAATTAATCTCTAGAGAGAGCATGTCAATCGAAAGCCTAGAAGTCCGAGATGAGAGGACCCGGGTAATAGCAAAACCTAGGGGAGAGCTGAAAGACATCATCCTCAACACCGACGTGCTGGATGGAATAACCCGGGTGGGGTCAGACCTACCAAAAGGATTCAAGGCTCTGTTGAGGGACTTCCTCATCAATAACCAGGATGTATTCACTTGGACACATGAGGACATGCTGGGAATAGATCCCCGAGTGGTCGTGCATAAGTTGAATGTGAACTCGGCCTCGAGGCCCATCAAGCAGAAGAAATGAAAATTTTCTCCAGAACGCAATCAAGCAGTCGCGGAAGAGGTGGAGAAGCTGCTGGCAGCCGGTTTTATGAGCAAAGTTTACTATCCCGACTGGCTAGCCAACGTGGTGATGGTATGGAAGCTGACCAGGAAATGGTGAATGTGCGTTGACTTCACCGACCTAAACAACGCATGCCCAAAGGACAGTTTCCCACTCCTGAGGATCGACACCCTGTTGGATCCAACTGCCAGCCACCAGACCCTCAGCTTAATGGAAGCTTTCTCGGGGTATAACATGATTAATATGTACGAGCCTGATCAAGAGTAGACTGCCTTCATCACTGATCGGGGGCTCTATTGTTATCGAGTCATGCTGTTCGGATTGAAGAACGCTAGGGCGACCTATCAGAGACTAGTCAATGAAATGTTCAAAGGACAAATTGGAAGGAACGTCGAGGTGTATGTGGAAGACATGTTGGTGAAAAGTCTATAAATCGAACAACACCTCTCAGACTTAAATGAGACTTTCCAAACTTTGAGAAAGCATAGAATGAAGCTTAATCCCAGTAAGTGCGCTTTTGGGGTGTCAGTTGAGAAATTCCTTGGGTTCATGGTGTCTCAGAGAGGGATAGAGGCCAATCCTGAGAAACTGAAGGCGATCCTTGATATGCAAGCGCCCAGAAACATGAAGGAAGTACAATGCTTAGTCGACAAGATCGCAGCTCTCAATCGATTCATCTCTTGCACCACTAATAAATGCTCACCCTTTTCTGCCTGTTGAGGAAGGCCTTCCACTGAGACAAGTGCGACAGGGCCTTCAGCAAGCTTAAAAACCACCTCAACCACCTGTCGATGATCAACCAGCCGAAACAAGGGGAGGCACTCTACTTATACGCATTGATATCAAAAACAGCGTTAAGCTTGGTGTTGGTAAGGGAAGAGGTCAGGGTGCAAGCACCCGTGTACTACACTAACAAAACCTTTAGAGGGGCGAAAGAAAAGTACCAGAGGGTAAAAAAATGTCCTTGGCTTTGGTCGTCACTGCTCGACAGCTTAGACCATATTTCCAGGCCTATTCCATCCGGGTCCTGATGGATCAACCGCTCTAGGCGGTACTACATAAGTCCGAGACTTTGGGGAGGCTAGTGAAGTGGTTGATAGAATTAAGCGAATTTGGCATCGAGTACCACCCTCAAGGAGTAATTAAGGGCCAAGTTGTTGTCGACTTCATTGCTAAATACACCTACGACACAGACGTCGAGCCTGGGACACAAGACATGTAGCAAGAAAAAGCCGACCAAAAAGAATGGGTCACTAGACGGATCCTCCACCAGCATGCTGCTAGAGGAGGAGGAGGAGTCTTGATTACATCGGAGAAAGCAAAGCTTGAATATGCCATAAGGTTCGAGTTTAAGGTGACCAACAATGCGGTCGAGTACGAGTCAATGATCACAGGGCTACGCCTCGCTCGCGAGCTTGGGATGAAAAAGATAAAATCAGGAGCGACTCCCAATTAATGGTCGGGCAAGTATAAGGAGAGTATGGTGCGAAGGATGACTGAATGAGGCAATACCTCTCCATAGTAGAGAAAGAGAAGTCCTAATTTAAATGTTTCATTATACAACGAGTCCCTCGAGGGAACAACAAAGATGCTGACAGATTAGCCAACCTTATATCATCCGCTTCTGAAAACCTGACACCAGAAGTTATGGTAGAACATATTCTCCAACCAAGTATCAAGGCGAAAGAGGACAAGGAAATTAATGTGACCAACCTTGAGTCTAGATGGGCTGCTCAAATCATGAGATATTTAAAGGATGGCCAGCTACCAGAAGATAGGGAGGAAGCTAGAAAAATGGGGACACGAGCTAGTGGATATCTGCTGCTTGGCGATGTCCTTTACAAAAGAAGCTTTACCCTTCCTCTGCTTAGATGTTTGTCCGAAGAAGAGGCCGACTATGCTCTCCGAGAAATTCATGAAGGGATATATGGGAATCACTCGGGAAAAGATCTATGGTCCATAAGGCAATCAGAGTCGGGTACTATTGGCCCTCAATGCAAAAGGATGCCGCCCACCTTACCCAAAAATGAGATAAATGCCAGCAATTCAAAAATATCCCAAAGAGGCTGGCGGAAGAACTAACCCCGATAGTAGGACCGTGGCCCTTCACATAGTGGGGAATCGACATAGTCGGGCCACTTCCCAAAGAAAAGGGGTAAATGAGATTCTTGGTGGTGACTATCGATTACTTCACCAAGTGGGTAGAGGCTGAAGCTTTGGTAAAAATCACCGAGAGAAATGTTTGAGACTTCACCTGGAAGTCTATCATCTGTTGATTTGATATTCCCTGAGTCATCATTACCAACAACGGGAGACAGTTCGACAATGCTCGATACCAGGAATTATGCATTGGGCTTGGTATCAAAACCCATTTCTCCTCGCCAGCTCACCCCCAAGCCAACGGCCAGGTAGAAGTTACCAACAGAACTCTGCTGAATAAAATAAAGAAGAGGCTCGAAAGTTTAAAAGGCCTTTGGCCCGAGGAACTCCCGAGCGTCCTATGGGTCTATCGCACCACTGTAAGAACTTCTATGGGAGAGACTCCTTTCTCATTGGCCTTCGAAACCAAAGCGAAAGTGCTAATGGAAATTGGGATGACTACACTCAGGATGGCAAGCTTCGACCAGGAAAAGAATGAGGAGGGCCTCAGAAACAACCTCGACTTGCTAGAGAAAAAGAAAAACAAAGTTTCCCTACGAGTAGCAGTTTACAAGCAAAAAATGGCTTAAGTACTATAACTCTCGGGTGAAAGCAAGGAGATTAGTTGTTGGGGATCTGGTTCTCAGAAAAGTAACGCAAGCAACATAAGACTCGACTGAGAAAAAGTTAAGACCAAACTGGGAAGGGCAATATCAGGTGACGCAATGTAACAGGCCCGGGACTTATCACCTCGAGACTATGTGAGGGGAGCCCTTACCATGACCATGGAATGTAGAACATTTGAAGAAATATTATCAATGAAACTTGAATTGCAATCTTGACTATTAACATTTTCTAAATTATGCAGACTCAATAGCAATTATAAACTTCAGGTCACGAGGATGACCCCAAGCCATGAGGATGGCACGACCTTCAGTCACAGGCTAAAAGACTAGCCCTAGGTTATGCGACTAGCCTTCAGGTCAAGAGGATGACCCCAAGCCACGAGGATGACACGTCCTTCGACTTAGGCTACAAGACTAGTTTCGGGTTACAAGATTAACCCTCAAGTCATGAGGATGACCCCGAGCCTCCAGGTTGTCACGCCCCTTCGACTCAAAGCTACATGGCTAACCCCTAGTCTTAAAATCAAGCGACCTCCCTATTAAAAATGTGCAAAATGAGAAAGAAGCCATATGAACCCAAGAGAAAAACCCAAGTCACCTCGCCTTCTTCAAGTAAGTACACCTATGTCCCCTAGCGTATGATTCAAGCCTGAATAGGCATCTAAGGATACCCGACGCTAGCTGTGTAAGGCTAAAAAGGGTGCCACCAGGAACCCTTATTTACCAAGAATTGCGAGGGACCCGATAGGCCTCCATATTATTACCAAGGGATCCCCATACTTTGAAGATTACACTCAGGAAAACATAAATAGCTCCGAGGTGTTTTAATGCTTAAATAAATTTTAGAGCCACTTACCCCAGCCTACTTGAGAACACACCCGAAACATAAGAGGAAATCATCACGACGCTCACCAACACTTAGAAAAATTAGAGGCCTTTTATCTTACTCGGGAGAAAAGCTCAAAACCCACCTACTTATACTTAGAAATATTTATGGTTAAGCACCCTCGTCTACTCAAACACGCGTATGGTGCACAAAAATAATAACATATACACATGTATCGATGGAACACTACGACTAAGAAGAAAGAGACACAAAAGGGAGAATTTCATTAAGTTGCAAATAGTTACAAAAAAAAACAAAAAAAGTGGAAAGAAGCTGAAAACTATTTCTCAGGGTTAACATCCCCCATTACAGTATCTCCTAAGCCAGGTTCCCCGGGTGTATCTGTCAGTACCTCGACCGTCCCCTTGGTCGTTCCCTCCTGGTCACCCCCGGTGGTCCCCGCGTTGACCATAGCGTCGCCCTGGCCATCCTCTCCCTCCTCCTAGTCCTCGGCCTCAGTTCCTCTAGGCTTAATAGATGAGAAGTCGACATCGGGAAATTGCTCGGATGTAATGTCCTTGAATTCCTCCCATCCTTCTCAGAAACAATCAGCCCTAATGATTCTGAAAGCGTTTAAGGCCAAATATTTGGCCTTTGCCTCCCGGAAGACTTCCTCCCGCATCTCCTACCTCTCCCTCTCCTTCTCCGCCTCGAGCTTGAGGCGGACCCGTTCTAAGGTATCCTCTATGGTCTTCTTCCTCATATTCTCGACAGTTGTCTTGAGGTCACTCTCGGCCCTGATGCACCGTTTCATCTCAACTCGAAGGTCGTTTCTGGCCTGGGTGATCTCCGCCTCAGAATCTCACAAGCGAGCGACCAAATTCTCGATGCAAGCTTCCTGCTTGGCAGCCTTCTTGGCCAGGCTAGAGCGATCTTCCTACGATAGTTGGAGCCTCCTCTCAAGGCCGACAATCATAAACCTGGCCTCCTCTTTGAAAGCCAAGTGATCGTTTATGGTCTTAGTGAGGCAGTCGAGGTTGTTATTCTTGACCTGCTTGTATTATTTGTACCTCTCGATAGAAGTAGTCATTAAAGCCACGGTCTACAAAAAAAGGGGGGGAGGGGAGGTGAGGAACCAAATTAGAACTAGAAGAACAGGAAAACAACACGGCAAGGAAAGATGCAATAGAACTTCTTACCTTGGCCATATAGTGTATCATATCTCGATGCACGCTGGCATGAGAAAGACGTTTCTTTAAATATTCGATATCAGAGGGGGACGCTATTTAAGAGACATACACCCCCAGGACCAGTCCTTAGTTGCCAGGAATCTGGCCTAAGGAGGGAGTCATCCACTCCTTGATCAGGGGCAGATGTAGAGGTTGTAGCAGCAGAAGGGTCCTCGATAGTCGAGGAAGGAGCTGAGGTCTCCACAATAGGGGCGACAGAGATGATTGGGGGAATAACCGGCCGAGAAGTCACGACTGAAACCCTGTTTACAGAAGGAGGAGAGGGACCCTCAGCATCCTCGTCTAGGTTGACGACTGGGATGGCAGCAGGAGCAGGAAGCGTCGGGGCTGTCTCGGGAGCAAGGGGCTCGGAAGGTCCCTTGAGAGCAATGGGGCGTTACCTCTTCTTTGAGGTCGTACTCACCCCCGCCCGGGTGGTCGATGGCTAAACATCCTTCTTTGCCCCTCGGGCTGCATCCCTTATCTCTTTGGCCTTACCAAGATAACTCCTGTCGGTCTTCATCGCTGCACAAAGACAAACCCGCGGTCAGAGATCAAAAAAAAAGGAGGGGTGGGTGCATTACCAGCAGGGTCAGGACCAAACCCACATTAAAAGAGCTGGGCAGGCATGGTTAGGTCCGGGAAGGTGTGGATAGGAAAATTCACGACCCTCTTGATATGATCCTCCTCCTCGTCGGACACCTCTCTCACTTTGACAGCTAAAAAAAAGAGAAAAGGAAAGAAGGTACAGACAAGTCAAAGACAGAGCACAAAAATAAAAGTACACACAACAGGCAACGATAAGAGTAACAACTTACCTATCGAGCTGATGGCTGATGCCCAACTTCGATTGAACTTCACTTCTAGTACCTCGCCTGAGGGGCATTCCCAGTTCTCACCCAAAATGAAAAAGTACTAGGTCTTCCACCCGTTACACAAACTCGGGAGCCCCATCACCAAAGTCAATGGTGGGTTCTGGCTAACAAAGAAGAATCACTCCGGTTCTTGTTCTTTGACAACATAACAGTGAAAAAATTCACTTACTGTAAGGTAGTGCTGCCCTTAGAAGATCAGTTCCCATAGCACCATGCACCCGATGGCTATCCGCCAGGCATTTGGCATTAATTTCCTGGGCGTCAATCCAAAACAAAACAACAGTTCCCTAAGGAACCAGGGAACTGGAAACCTAAGGCCAACCATAAGGGCCTGCTCATATAGCGCCACACTATTGCCTGGAGCTTCAAAAGCCCGGACCTCCCTCAGGGTTGTGAGTATTACCCCCTTGGGGATTTGATAAATCGTGTAATACCGGGCGAAGGTCCTCACCCCCAACATGGAGCCATACTGAGCGGCCTTAAAATCCTCTTTGGGAGCAATCTCCTTAGACGCCTCCCGGGCACTAGTCGAAGCGGGCTCAGTAGCCTACCCCAGGGAACTTGTTGGACTTCTGATAAGTAGTCGGTCTCATCGACCATCCGATCGACGGTATCCCTAGACACCATTTATACAAAGAGTGGGCACAAGAAAGGACAAACAACTAAAAGTAAAGCAAATGTTGCCGGAAAAAGGAAAACTGGCAACGCTCGCAGAAGCAGAGAAAAGACATAAGAGCAAAAAGAAATGCCCAACAACGGCAAGAAAAACAGGCAAAAAATGGGTGGCTTAAGAAAAAAAGTAACTTGAGAAGAGAGGAATGTGGGAAGACCAGAGTATGGCGAATAGCTATCACCCAGACAAAGATAGGCCACTGAAGATGAATGGCCGGGACACAAAGGTCCAAATTATAGCTTGCAGGAATGTAGGGGTCGCCAAAAATCATCTCAGAAGCAAGAAATAGAGATGAGAGGAAAAATCAATACAGGGACGAAGGGCGTGTTTATAGGAAACCTTAATTGTTCCCGACCCTACATGTGTCGTCCATCAAAGGGCTAGCGAAATAAAATCGGGAAACAAGGCGGTGCACAACTCCCCAAAAATTAAAATGTCATAAACGACAGCCGTTAGATAACCTAGAAATCCAAAACGATGTGACATTTTATCTAACCTCCAACCGGCGCAGGCACGCCCCCTCCGTTATCAAGATGCATTAAATGTGAAGCCATCATTGGCACCCATCCTAACTAATGCTACCTCGATAGTCGAAATAACACTCCCCCAGCACCCCAAAACGGATGGATACAGACAATTCACATTCCCAGGCCATTTAACCTTGGACCCCAGAATGGGGGGACAACTGATGGGAAAAACCAGACGCGGCCCAAGAGAACAACCCTAGAAAGACTGGGACCCCGACTACTAAAAGATCGGGACCCTCGACTAATCTGAAACCAAAGCCCCTGACCCCGAATCAGAACCGACCAATGACTACTCGACCCTAGATAATCCCAATAATAATCCTGGAGCCCTTAATCCCTTATGAGACCTTGACCGTCGAAGACGACGATCCCGACTGAGTCAGCCTAAGGATAAACATGATCTAAAAACCGTTATCTGGACAGAATATTTCCTGCAATAGGCATGTCAATTCTGAGAAAATGACAGAAAAGACAAGAGAGACGCGGCCAATAACATGGGCAATAGTGCCATGCGAGAATGTGAGGGGAAAGCGACAGGTGAGATTCACCTTGATACGCCCCAGCCCGAGCCTATAAATACAGGTATCACTTCGTTTTCCAAGTAGGAGACATCTAAAAAACCCTAAGGGAATAACTCTTCTTACTACATTCCCCCTACATTTTTGACTTGACCTTCGTAGAGTTAGAAACCGGCATTCCACTGGCCCTAGTTTCCTGATTTCTCTTCGTTTCTTGTGTGCAGAGTCCGTTCCGCTGAAGATCTGGACCAACCATCAAACCATCTGATTGGTGTAGAGGCAGTTTGCTAGACCGATACGCCATCAATATGATTTATGGAGATTTTTAGAATATTATATACCATAGAAGATAGATGGCAAAGATGTCAGATTGTCCAAAGGAAAAAATGGTGTCGAAGTGGATACTTCTATTTTTACACAATTATGAACCTGGGGTTTTGAATCATGTCCTTTTTTACTAAAGATTAGCAAGCATGCCAATCAAAGCACGACATGATGCCTACCAAAGGGTGTGATGGTAAATACACCTCGATCAAAAGGAGGTTGTTATAGTAAATTTACATTAAAAAATACTTTTGTATTATTAAAATATCCTTTGTCAGGCATCATGTCACATGCTAGGTAGTTAGTGACGTATTATCTCCATGGACCTCGAGTCTATTCTTCCACACAAACATAAACACAAACACACACAGGTTCACATCATCTCCGGTTTAGATGTATTAATAAATATACAGGTTCATATTCATTGTGTATTTACAATAATACCTTCCTTTAAACCATTTGTGTAAACTAAAAGACCCTTTGTGTCATGCATTGATTGGTACAGGCGTAATATCAGTCCATTCAGATTGGTTGGAGATGAACCCCCCTCCCCTTCACACAGATGAAATTGAAAAACTTTTCATTTTTATTGGGTGTTAGCTTTATTGTTTTGTGATATGGTGGGCTTCTCCATTGGTCGGGAGTGAACACAAAGAGAATACATAGCTACCTAGGCTCCCATGGCGGTTGGGGCCTGGTATTGTTCTCCTCCCCACAGCAAGTCACGCAAACAGGTCTTGTCCGAAAAACTGAACAAATACCACACCTGACCGTACATGTTGAGCCGTATGCTGTACTTTTGGAAGATGACAATAAGAGAATATTAGTTCTTTTGATAACAATTCAAATTATATAGACTTGAAAGAGTTCAAAAATGAAAGAAAGCTATGCCTGATACTTCAATTCGACTGACCATCTTGAAGAGGATGATCAGACGCAAGGCTCTTAAGGTTGACAAGAAGTGGGACGTGATCAATTGTTGCTTGGGCATGTCGAAAAGAAATAGCTACCACGAGTAACATGCAGAGGAAAAACTTTGAACATGCCATGCTTACGAAGGATCGAAATTTTAAAACTTACCTATACTTGATGGGCTACGGAGCTTGAGAGTGACTCGATCGTTCTATCTAGCTTTTTATAAGCGGGCATCTTTTCAACTTGGCCAACACATACATAGGTATATCTTCACTGCTTGGATGTTTTCCATTTATTACGATGAGAGGTAAATGAGAAGCCACACCAGGGCACTTGTTTTACGTTACAAATCTATATTGATATTTTGTTCTCTAAAATAAGAAAATAGGCAGCCTGTTACCTAATATGCTGCCTTTCATTTATATTTTTGAACTCTGAAATAAGAAAATAGGCTGGTTAACATGGCGTCCCATTCATTTATATTTTTGAATAAAAGGGATTCTTAGCAATTCAATATTGAAAATGCTTTCCCATTATTGATGGGAGAATGGAATTGCAAAAAGGGAAACCTTGTAATTACATTTTCTCTCGTATGATTTATTAGTTATTAGAAGTAAGATTTGTATATTCTATCATTATACCAATGTCGGAAAACCAATAACTCAAACAAAAAATAATATGGTGATGCACTTAAATGTCAATGCAATAAATAAATCAGCCACAATGAAATCGACAATCACACAAGACTTGGAATTTTACTTAGTTTAACCAAGAAGCCTATGTCCATAGGTAGTGTTCTTTCTTCACTATAAACCATAGAAATACAAATTACAATCAATCTCTCTTTCCTGGGCTCAATCCTAAGCACCAAGAAAACATGTGAACCTATTACATCTATCACTCACTTTAAATTATGAAGGACACCATTTCCACTATATCTTACAATTCAGAGATCTATTTTCTCACTACGAAGAAACTCTTTTGTCATTTTGTTTCATTCATGGAGAACACTAGGGGTGTCAATAAGCCGAGCTTTGCCTAGTTCGGCTAGGGTTCATGACATGAAGGCTAGGTTCGGGCTTGTGAAGGTAAGCTCAGGTTCAACTCACCAAAAAAAAGGTCCAACAGCCTTAATGATCCATTAACCTAATTTGTCTTATTAGAACCTTACTATCTAGTTATAACTTTATTATAAAATTATTAACTAAACCAAGCTCTTAACAAGCTGAGCTTAGTGAGACACGGTTCAAGCTCACTTAATAAACAAGTTTTAATCAAAGTTTAGATTCAGTTCACCTAGCTTAAAACAATTAAGGCTCAGGCTCAACTCTTAACAAGCGAAGCTCGAAGCTGAGCCAAGCTTGCTTGGCTCATTGACAGCCCTAGAGAAAACCATAGGAAAGAAAAATAGGTCCCATTTGGGAACCTTCCAAAGAATGCATTCTATCAATTTTTCATTCCAAAAAATCAAAAAAAATGAGAAAATGGCGTTTGGTTGCACAAAATGCATTCTTAGAATAGCTCCAAATATCACATTCTAACAACATTTTTTGACACTAAAAATAGTAGTGCCAAAAAAACAAAGAATGAATTCTTTGGCTTCACGTGTGAGAACTTATAACTCTTTGACTCCTTACATCCACATCAAATGAAAAGCTTCAGATGAGAAAATGATATGAATTACAACCTTGTTGAAACAAAATTTTGTGAATTTATCAAAATACCCCCTAACACAAATTTACCAAAATACCCCATATTCTCTCTCTTTTTATAGATAGATTTTGGTTACTATGTTGGGATTGAACTAAATGATAATTACCATAGTTTTGAGAACTAGACTGGTCATCAAACCAATAAGGTGAACAGTTCAAGTCCAACCATCAGTTTACATGATTTAACCGTAATTCGCTTCAATCATAAACAAAATATAATAAAATACCAAAAATAAATAAAACAATCATAATGCATTAGAAGGGTTATGACTGGGTTTCTTATTTTTAGACATACCAAAAAAATGTAATAAAATACCAAAAAAATAAAACAATTCTTGGAAAGTGGGATTGGGATTTGGAAAGATACATTTCTAAATTTTTTCTTCTTAATTTGCTAAAAAAAATTATTGGTTTTGATTGGTTTGGTCAGTTACACGCGGTTTTTAGCACATTACGGTTTTGAGCTTCTATAGAACCATTTAGGGTGTTGGTTTCGGTTAAACCAGGTCAAACTGCC
>JAOXJP010039598.1:0-16453 GCA_025762735.1 Platanus orientalis
CAAGCAACTAAAGAAAAAAAAAGTGTTTAGAAACCCTAGAAGCTTAAATCAAAACATATTTTTCTGAAGCAAAAATACCCACACACAAAAAAAAAAAAGCCCTAAAAAGAAAAATAGAAACCTCTAGTAAAACCCTTCTTCTAAAAAAACCCTAGAACAACAAAACCCTTCAGTTCAAAGATCCCTAAAAAAAGAGGTCTGAAATTTATCCCGCCAAGAGAAGCCAAGCCAAAGATTTCCCAGCAACCAAAGCCGTCTCCACCACCAAAGCTTCCATTACAAAAGAGACCATCCTCTCCAAAGCAACAACCTCAGAGCAAAAGCTTCATGTCTCCATTGGAACCGAAATTATACTTTTATATACTTAAAAATACAAAGAGAAGAAGAAGAAAGAGAAGAAAAAGGGAGCAAACCCAGAGAGAAGTAGTGAGGCAGAGACGAGAGGAATTTGACCTAAGAAGAAAAGGCAAAGAGAAATCTCAAAGCATCCATGAGAGAGAGGTGGAGTCAAGGGCACACTCGTGTGGGAGGTCCGTGCTGCACTGCCTGAGGAGCCTGCCCTCAAAATTGTTCCAACCAGACGTTGAAACAGAGCTTGAGAGAATAGGCTTTGCTTTCCCTGTAAAACAAAAAAAGAATAATATCAACAAAAAAATTCGTTGAAACCAAACCTACTGATTCCAAAGCAACAAAATTTTTGGAAAACCCACTCTTTCAGTCTTTAAAACAGTTAATCAACAAAAAGATTTGGCAAAACCTACCTACTTATTCCAATTCCTAAATCTTTGAGCCACGTACGGCCGTAAGTTTGAAACCCCTAAATTTAGGGCCGTGAGTTTACCCCTAAATTCATGTGCAAAAAACCCTTATAAATAGTCTTCAACTTCAAAGAAATCCTCCAAAGCCGAAACAAACTTTAAATGGTGAACGCCAAGGAATGGGAGAGCGAACTCTTCACTCAGCTTTCAGATATTAACGGCTCTATTTTCCTATTCCTCTTCGGACAAAGAACCCTAGTGTTCCCTTGCAGAACTTGAAGCTCAGTTAATGGAGTTTTGATGTCTCAATAGTTGCAGAATTTGCATCGAACGAGCAAGTAAAACATGCTGGAGAGCGAACAGAAAATCGTATTCGGGAGAGAAATCGGCGACCAACTTCGGGGGAAGAGACGTGGGAAGAAGCAATTAGACACGGGAGGAAGAGAGAACAGCAAAGCCCTAAAAACGCGCAAAGAAGTGGGAGATGCGGGAAGAAGCAATTAGAAAACGCCGTATGTAATAATAGTATAGACCACGTTTTCAAAATGCTGTATATATTGTTTTTGTGGAAGAATTTCAGACAGCGTTTCAAAATGCTTAGAAAATGCTGTGTATGTTATTTACCCCATTTAACAACATCTTTTAATGGAAACACTGTATAATATTATGCCTTTGACAACATTAGTACAAAAAATGCTGCCTAAAGTATGCTATTAAAAACCATTTTTGTTGTAGTGATAGAAGTATAGAAATAATATTATTTTAATGAAAAATCTTGGGATATTAATTTATTATTGTTCAGTCCATGTAGACTAATAAAATACCTAGAGGATCTGACAATAACCTAGGAGATGGAAAAATAGGACCTATAGGACAACTTAAAGTTAGCCTAAAGTAAGAATGACATTAGGGGCCGACTTATCAGTGCCAAAAAGTGAAAAGCATCCCCCCAAAAGTGTATATCACTTTCGACACTGATATGTTGGTCCCTAATGTCATTCTTACTTTAGGCTAACTTTAAGTTGTTCTACCAAATCCTGCCTGAAAAAATGATGATACTATATGGATGATTCCAAAGGATGATTCTAGAAGATGAACTTTGATGGAGCTTTATCTAGAAGGAAGCAAAAGTCAAGTATGGGGATTGTTGTGCATAACTTTAAAGGCAATTATCCCATTGTTTGAACCAAACTAAGACATATATGCTCACCTCTTTTAGCAGAAAGCGAGGTGACTTTGCTTAGATTACAAATATCTATATTCATGGGAGTCAAAAAACTTATTATTGAAGACGATTTAATGATTGTAATTGAAGCTATGAAAGAATCTTTGGAGGAGTGTCCAAATGAGATTAGAAAATGAATTAAAGAGTTTAAAGAACTCTTTAGTTGTTTTGATTTCATTTTCCATGGCATGCAAGTAGAAATAGGAATAAAGAAACACCTAGTTACTGAAAGTGGTATTGAGAATAATGGACTAGTCCTATAGTACTTGGTATTATCCCTAAAGATATACAGAGTGCTATAAAGAAAGAAGCAATCTTATGTATGAACCATTAATATAATATTAATATATTATCATTTTACAAAAAACAAAAAAATTTGTTAGAGTAAAATTTGTTTGAGTATGAATATAGCATTACTTGAGATGGACTAAGACCTTTTTTTTTTTTTTTTTGGTACCACAACCTTGATCATTCAAAAAGAGTTTAATTGTTCTTGATGAATTTTTGGTAATCTGTTTACCTAGATGGTATCACTAATTGAATTTTCATCTGCTAGGCCTTTTGATACATTATTATCACACCATAGGGGGTGTTTCACCATCTTTCGAGCTTCTAACATATCTAGATGAAGTGTTTTTTTTTTTGTTAATTTTAATTTTATGATTATAGAAGAATCAAATGTAGATATGGTAACTATTAAAGAAATCATGTTAGATATATTACATTTATTTTGATTGACCATTAAATGGTCTTTGTTTAATTAGAATATTAATAGCGTGTAAGAGGGTTAATGTGAGTGTGGTGGTATTCCTTGTTTGGTATGTTGAGGATGTACTACTCATTAGGAATGATGTAAGGATGTTATCAATGGTCAAGATTTTGTTATCAAACCATTTTGCAATAAAAGATTTGTGTAAAACTTTTTACAACCTAATGATCAAATTAGACCATAAAATTAGGATTCCAGATTTAGTCTAAGCTATTTAACATTGGCAAATTATTGTCAAATTTGTAATACATGACTGCAATTTTTTTTTCTTTCATGAAATTAGTCTCTACAAAGATCAGTGTTTAAAGACAGAAAAAGTGAATGGTCAAATAAAAAAATGCCTATATTTTTTGGTAATTGGTAGTCTATTAGTATGTGATACATTACACTAAATCAAATATTTGTTTTGTAGTTGGTATAGTAAGAAACTTTCAAAGTAATCCAAATTTGAAACATTGGACAACTATAAAAGCACACTATTATTTGAGAACGAGTAATAATGTTTTATGGCTTATAGAGGTGATGGCGTATTGGTAGTTAATTACACTAATTCTAACATCTAATTAGGTAACTAAATGAAGGTGATGCCTAACATGTTTTGTTGATGCAAAGGTTTTTTACATCATGACTTATCGCATTAGGCTGCGGCAACTATTTAGTTGACACCAAAAGGTTTTTCAAGTCAACTTTAGTTGACGTGAAAAGCCTTTTTTTTTTTCTTATAGTGTGTACAAGATAATTTGCTCAAGCTCTCATTCACAACCTAAGCCCTTGAATCCATGTATACCCATGTCCCTTATTTTCAATTCCATTAAGAAAATTAACAATTGTTTATGACGACTCTTTATGTAGAGCTCTCCCACAACTGACTTCCTCTCATACATGTACTATAAGAGATTAGCTCAGATTAGAAGTTTACATCTCAGCTAATAGATCACAATAGATTCCTACTTATGCAAACATGACATATATCTAATAAAAATAAGTGATATGGTGCTCAACAAGAAAAAAATATCACTGATTTGGGACCTTGTACATTGGCACCGATAACATGGATAACATTAAATGAATCTTTTGTCCTATTTTGGAAATTGCCTTTGGACCTTTAGATTTATTAGAAGCAGCATAGTGGAGTAGGGGAGTCAAGATCCTTTGCAGTAAGTTTAAGTAGTGCAATGATTCTCAAAACCTTTAGAACTCCAACCAAATGTGGGCGAGAGTTTTAAACTTTTGAATACATGTCACACGATAGACACTTGTTGCACATTGATGTAGTTTAACTTTGATGGTGTATAGGACTAGGAGTGCCTCTACACCCATTAGATGGCCACACAGTTGGCCTTGGTCTTTAATGAAGTGAACCCTGCACAACACCAAGAGAGAGAGTTAAGAAGCTAGACATCGGCGGGGGGCTGGCCTCAAGCTCTCCAATGGTCAAGTTAGATGATGGAGGGACGTAAGAGAGATCTAGACAACATCCTGAGAATATTTCCAAATTACTCAGGGTATCTGGTGCTAAAGGGTAGAGTAAGTAACTTGATGTTTCCAGGTTGTGCGTGAGTACCTGGTAGTTAGGCGTCATATTGATGACCTTAATATTTTTTAGGTCGGGGGATCTCCAAAACTTATTTAGGTCAGTCTTCTCGGGAATTCTTTGGGTCAATTCCTTTAAAGTCAAGACTCAGCTAGTTTATTGGGGTCAGTTTATAGGGGCCTCGGCATATTTCCCCATCAGTTGCTCCTCTCATTCCCAAGTCCAGAGTAATGTGTCTCGGGAATGTGAACTGTTTGTGACCGTTACTGTTCATATTGGAGGCACATCATTTCAGTTATCAAGGTGACATTGACTAGGGACATGTGCTAATGAGGGTCTCACATTTAATGGGCTCCGGTAACCAAGGATGCATGCTGGCATTGGTTATGAGTCATGCAAGTGTCTTGTCTCTTCGGATCCCTATGTCATTAGACGATTGTATTTAAACCTCTTAAAGATTTTGAGATTCACGTGTCGTCTTGTTTCCCAGGTGAATTTCGCTACCCATAGATGCGTGACACGCATAGGGTCAAAAATATTTGGGGTTGATTATAAATATCTCTCCCGAAATAAGGATAAATTTTTTTTATCTCTCCTTTCTATCTCTCGCACCTCATATCTTTGTTTTGGGCGATTTTCGATAAGTCTTCTACTTCCCGGCGTTTGGTCATTGTTGTTTCCGACACCTGTTACACTTCTGGGTTGTTATTCTTCATCGTCTCTAGCATCCTTCCTATTTCCAGGCACTTGTTTCTCATTTAGGTATTTGGCTTCTATTTAGTAGTTTGAACCTCATTTTTCCATGTTTCTTTTTTTTTATTCGATCACTTGTTAGATTTTGCTGTGTTAGCTTGCCCATTTACTCCCCCTTTTTGTAGCGTCTTTATGTTTTGTCTTCTTTTTTTTTTTTTCTTGTAAATTTTTATCTAATGGTGTCTAGGGACACCATTGACCAGATAGTTGACGAAACTGACAACCTATCAGAAGTTCGGTAAGACCTCGTGGAGTAGGCCACCGAGCCGGCTCCATCTAATGCCCAAGAGGCGGAGGGTGAGATTGCTCCCGAGTAAGATTTCACCACTGCCAACTATACTTCCGAGTGAGGGAAATGAACCCTGACTCAGTTTCGTTCTACTTTCCTCATTCCCGAGGGGGTTATCCTTTCTGCCCATAAGAACACCCGGGCCTTTAAGGCCCCTATTGGCAGTGTGGTGTTGTATAAGCAGTCCCTCATGGTGGGTCTTCGCTTTCCAGTTTCCTCATTTTTTAGGAAACTACTATTTTGTCTCGGGTTGGCACCGGGACAACTGATGACTAATGCTTGGCAGATAGCCATAGGATGCATGGTCCTGTGGGAGTTAACATTTAAGGGGATAACCCACCTCACTCTCAATGAGTTTTTTCACTACTACTGCCCTAAGGAGCAGGAGCCAGGGTGGTTTTATTTTTCTAGTCGGGACCTAACTACAACCTTGGTGACCGAGCTCCCAAGCTCCAACAGTGGGTGGAGGGGTCAATATTTTTTCATTTTCGGTGAAGGCTGAGAGTACCCCCTAGGGGAGGTCTCCATTGTAAAGTTCAACTGGGCTTGGGCATCAGTAATCAGCCTCGTAGGTGAGTCGTGATTTGCTATTTTATATTTTATTTCACTATTTTTTATTATTTATTCTTTTAAGTCTCATTTATTCTATCGTCTTATGTGTTTCCTTTCTGTGTCAGTTTTAGAGGTAGACGAGCTATTCCTCAAGGAGGAGGCTTACATTCTAGACATCATGAATTATTCATCCCATGCCTTCCCCAACCTAGTTACCCCTAAGCGACTCTACCTGTGTGGGTTTGGCCCTGATTTGGGTAACTCATCCTTACTTTCTTTCTTTTGTTTCTTTCCTGCTCTCTTTTTTTTTTTCTTCTTTCTTTTTGATTAGTTTCTAACCTCAAGTCAACCTTTTTGTGCAGTAATGTGGACAAACAAGAAGTTTCTGGCTTAGACACGGGAGGCTAAGGCAACAGTCTAGGGGGTGGTTGTTACTTCGAAGAAACAAAAATGACATCTTATCCTTAGAGGGTCTTCTAAGGCTCAAGCCCCCAGGGTTGCCCCTGAGACGACTCTAGCCCGACTAGCCCAACCAACACCACCCTGGCTCTCGACATCAATATTCAAATTATGGATTTGGAGGTGGAGACTGCCAGGTTTCCTCTAGCCCTAGCCACCAAGGGTGAAGCAATAACTTTCCTCAAAATCACTCCTACCATCGAGGCCTCCCCTCTGTTGTCAACAATCATGGCATCTCCTGCTCGCCGGGTAGTGCCTTCTTCTAATGTAGCTAGTACTTGGGTGCTCTTATCCTCAGTCCCGGAGAGGGCTGAGTCTTCAACGGGACCCTCTTCTTAGCTGTCAAAGTTGAGCCTCAGGGGGGACTATCTTTTGGGGGGTGTTCCCCTTGAGGACCTCGAGTCCTTAAGGAAGTCTCTTGGCCCTTCTGCACTTCATCGGGAGATAATGTATTACGCGGCCAAGGTAATTTTTTTGTCATTTTTTTTTTGTGTCTATATTGACTTGCTTCTTCCTTATATCTATTTTCCCAGATTGTGGCCCTGATGGCGGCCTCTATCTAGAGGTATAAGTTTAGGGAACAAGTATGGGGCGACTTTTAGAATTGCCTTACCTAGGCCAAGAGTGAACTCAACGTTACCCGGGAGAGTGCCAAAGATGAAATATGTGCCTTTGAGGATAAAGTCAAATGGGCTGAGGGTTCTCACACCAACATGGCCACTTGGGTCATAGAGCATGAGGCCTGCATCAAGGATCTGACAGTATGCCTACAATTGGCCGAAAGGGAGATCACTTGGGCTAGGAATGAGCTTGTGACGGAGAGGAACTGCTACATCTCGGTCGAGGACTCATTCGTTGTGACTCTTAAGGAGGAGGTATGCAAGAAGGTGGCTGAGGTCGTGGAGCTGGCTAATATCCAGGTTGAGGAGGAGAGGGAAATAGCCGTTGAGATGGCGACCTCTAAATATCTCACCTCTAACGTTTTTCAGGTCATCAAGGCTAGATGCTTTCTGGAGGGGTTTAAAAACTTTTAGAAAATAGTGGCTGAGGCTTACCCAGACCGGGACTTCTCTACCTTTGACCCTGACGAGGAAGAAGAAGAGGGTGAGGAGGGGTAAGATGGAGGTGACAAAGGAGAGGAAGGGGAAGAAGCAGTGGAGGGAGTGATCGAGGAAACTGGGGCTATTGCCTCGGGAGAAGCCACCTCAGGGGATGCCACCCCCAGGTGTAGTTGTATTTTTTGTGTTATATCTTTTTTTTTGTAAACCTTTATTATATAAATGAAATCTCTTTTTTGCCCCCATCTTTATGTATTATAGTTTTGTTATAATTTTTCTCTTTAAATTTTTCTATGTATGGATGTGTGTCATGGTGATTACGTTTCTTCTCAAGTTTCCTCGGCATATCAGGGTAGGCTGTGATATGGGCTCCTAAGAGTGTAGGAATAATTACTACACCTAAGTATGTGTGCGTTTAAGGGTAAATAACCTTTAACAGAGTAGGGGTGGATGATAGAAGATTTTTCTAAGTATGGATACACCTTGGGAGTAATACTCCCTCAACGACTAGAGATAGGTAATGATAATTTTTGCTAAGTGTAGGTACACCTCAGGGATAATACTCCCTCGGTAAACGGGTGTATTGTCCTTAAATACTTTTATGGAAAGAAGACCCATCTAGTTTTTCATGGTTTGGGTAGGCAAGGATTCCCGGTGACATTCTTTTGGTCTGGAGCCCATACCCCACATAGGGACATTCCTTTAACAATGCCGCCGAGCACTCTTAAGCTCTCGTTTCAATTTTTTAAGTGAGAGGGTGTAGTTGTACTTACTTGGTGTCGAAGGGTCAATTCTAGCTATGATGCATGTCTTTACTTTTACTGATTTATGAGACTTATCTTTGGCTTATGATTTTTCCTTTAAAAGACGAGTCGATTCTGTGACTCGGGGTCGATCTTATATTTTAGGGTCATCCTTGTGACCTGAGGATTAACCTTGTAACCCGTGTACGGGGGGGGAGGGGCTAAAAGGACGGGCTAGTCTTATGACCTGGGGTCAATCTTGTGACCTGAGGGTTAATCTTGTAACCCAGGCACGAGGACCTGAAATGACAGATCAATCTTATGACTTAGGGTTAATCTTGTAACCCAAGCATAAGGGCCTAAAAGGATGGGTCAGTTTTATGATTTGGGGTCAATCTTGTGACCTGAGGTTTAATCTTGTAACTCGGGTACGAGGGCTTAAAAGGACTGGTCAGTCTTATGACCTGGGGTTAATCTTGTGATCTGAGGGTTAATCTTGTAACCCGGACATGAGTGCTTGAAAGGATGGGTCAGTTTTATAATTTGGGGTTAATCTTGTGACTTGAGGGTTAATCTTATAACCTAGGCATGAGGGCCTAAAAGGACGGGTTAGTCTTGTGACGTAGGGTCAATCTTGTGACTTGAGGGTTAATATTATAACCCAGGCACGAGAGCTTAAAGTTTTTCCTAGCTCAATAGAGTATGAACATTTCATTAGATAGGGTCAAATCATTACATCAACTTCATTGGTAGTACTTTTCAAGTGGTCAACATTTCATCGTCATGGTAGGGGCTCTCCCCTTATTGTCTCAAGATGGTATGTCCTGGGCCTATGGTAGCTCTTGACTCAATAAGGTCCCTCCTAGTTTGGCCTCAACTTTCCTTTTGTCGGATCTTGTGTTGCTAAGCTCACATTTCTGAGTACTAAGTCCCTAACCACAAATCTCCTCATTTTGACTCATGAGTTGTAGTACTTTGCCATCCTCTGCTTGTAGGCGGCTGTTTAAAGTGCGACCTCATCCCTTTTCTCTTCTAGTAAGTCGAGCCTACTCCTGAGGCTCTCTTCGTTCCTTTCCAAGTCAAAGTTCATTGTTTTATATATGGCCATTCCAATCTTGACTAGTATCATTGCCTTAGATCCAAACACCAGTAAGAATAACTTTATCCCCATGGAGGTCTTTATCATAGTGCAGTATACCCAAAGGATGCTTGGTAGTTCCTTAGGCCAAAGGCCTTTGGAGTCCTTGAATCTCTTCTTGATGATGCCCAAAAGCGTCTTGTTTGTGACCTCTACTTAGTCGTTGGCTTCGGGGTGAGCTGGGGAAGAAAAATGATTTTTTATCTCGAGTTTTGCACATAATTTTTGGTATCAGGTATCATCGAACTATTTGCTGTTGTCGGTGATGATCACTCGGGAAATCCCAAACCGGTAGATGATTGATTTTCAGGTGAAGTCACGAATATTTTTCTTAGTTATTTTCGTTAGGGTTTTAACCTCCACTCACTTTATGAAGGAGTCGATGGCTACTACCAAGAACCTCATCTGTCATTTTCCTCAAGGAAGGGACCCGATAATGTAGATTCCCTATTGGGCAAATGACTAGGATTCGGCTATTAGGACCAACTCCTCTGTGGTCTTTTTAGGGACGTTGGCGAACCTTTGACATTTGTCGCACTTTCGAGTAAGCATGCTAGCATCCTTTTGCCTGGAGGGCCAATAATATCCTACCCTGATTGCTTTATGGGCATTGCCCTACCCCCTGAGTGGTTCCTACATATTCTCTTGTGTATCTCTCGGAGTATATAGTCAGCCTCCTCTTTAGACAGGCATCTGAGCAGGGGAAGGGTGAAGCTCCTCTTATAGAGGGTGTCACCAATGAAGAGATACTGACTTGCCCTTATTCCCACCTTTCTTGCCTCGTCCTTATCCTTGGGTAATTCATTGTTCTTCAAATATTTTATGATTTGGTTGGCCCACTCGGGCTCGGGGCTGACAATGTTGATTTCTTTACCTTCTTCTTCCTCGATGCTCGGCTTAAGTAGACACTCAATGAAGATCTTGGGGTTAAGACTTTCCACAACTGATGATGCGAGGTTGGCCAACCTATCAACTTTTTCATTCTGATCCCACGGGACCTGTTGTATGGTGAAATGCTCAAATCAAGATTTTTCTTTAGCTACTAGAGTGTGGCACTATTCATCCATTTGTCTTTTGCCTTGTACTCCCCTTATACTTACCCTACCACAAGCTAGGAGGCATTGTTGACTTTGACTCGCTTGGCTCTGAGAGCACAAGCAAGGCGTAATCCAGTGAGCACTGCTTCGTTATTAGTTGCCTTGAACCCAAATCTGATGGCATACTAGAGCTTATTTCCCTCTAGTGTGGCATACTAGAGCAACTCCTCCCCCCGGATACACTATTCGTGGAGGAGTCATTAACATGTACAACCCACTCTGATTGACTTGCCTCTTCTCTCCCGGGTTATTCCTCTTATGCCTCGAAGTAGCCTCCTGACGCACGAGTGTATTTGACGATGAAGTCCTTCATTGCCTGACCCTTGATAGCTCCCTGGGGGTGGTATTCAATGTCAAACTCGCTCAGCTCCACTAACCACTTAACCAGCCTCCTAGAAGTCTCGGGTTTGTGTAATATGGTTATGAGTGGCTGATTAGTAAGTACCCGAATGGTGTGGGTTTGGAAGTAGGGTCTTAGTCACCGAGCTCTGACAACTAGTGCGAATGTCATCTTCTCAACCCTTGGGTATCTTCCCTCTGCTCCCCTAAAAGCCCTACTGGTGTAGTATACTGGTGTTTGGATCCCACCTTCCTCCTTGAGTAACATTAAGCTAATTGCCATTCCTAATATTGATAGGTACATATAGAGCACCTCGCCCTATTTTGGCTGATTGATCAACGACAAGAGATTGAGATGGTCATTGAACATTCTTCGTCCCAATGAAATTCCTTTTTCAACAAACGAAAAAGTAGGAAACACTTGTTTGTGGCTTGGGATATGAATTTGCTTAAAGCTGTGACCCTCCCAGCTAGCCGATGCACTTTTTTGTGTTTCTTGATGGTTGCATGTCAATTATGGCCTTCACCTTCTTGGGATTCGCCTTTATCCCTCGCTGGGACACCATAAACCTAAGAAACTTTCCAGTAGATACTCCAAAAGTACATTTGTTGGGGTTAAGCTTCCTCAGGGTATGGAATGTCTCTCTCAAATCTGATAGATGTTGCTCAGCTATGAGGTTTTTCACCAGCATTCATCCACATACACTTCGATGTTCCTCCCAATTTGGTTTTAAAAATATCGTTGACTAGCCTTTGGTAGGTTGCTCCTATGTTCTTTAACCCGAAGGGCATAACTTTGTAACAATAAAGTCCCCGGTCGGTGACGAAGGTTGTTTTCTCCTGGTCGGACTTGTGTATCTTTATCTGGTTATACCCTTAGAATGCGTCCATGAAGCTAAGGGTCTGGTGGCCAACCGTCGAGTCCACTAGAGTGTTGATCTTCGGGAGTTATCTTTGAGGCACGCTTTGTTGAGATTGGTGAAGTCAACACACATATGCCACTTTTTGTTAGGCTTTCGTACCATGACTACATTTGCCAACCAGTTAGTATAGTGGACCTCCCTTACGAAGCTGGCTTTGAGTAGTTTCTCCACTTCCTCAGCAATGACCTGATTTCTTTATGGGGTAATGTTTTTCTTCTTCTACTTGATAGGGCTCGAGGTTGGGTCTACATTGAGCCTGTGTACTGCTAGCTGGGGGTCTATCCCTAACATGTCTTCATGCGTCTAGGCGAATATGTCTCGATTCTCAATGAGAAAGCTTTATAATATTCAACTAGGATAATTTACACAGTTGGGCGTTGTTGAGTCAAGGATAATATTCTCAAGTTCTCCTCTTAGCTCTCCTACTACCTGGGTCCTTTTGTCTCAAACTTCTGGACTATTGATTGTCATGGTCTCCTTTAGGGCTGACTCTTCTTTGAGTAAGGCCACATAACATTCTCAGGCCATCACCTGATCCCCCCTGACTTCCCCGACTCCGCCCTTAGTTGCCAAGTGCATCAAAAGATGGTAGGTTGAGGTGACTACCCTTAATTGATTTAGTGCCAGCATTCCAAATATTTCATTGTAGGCAGAGGTGCAATCAACCACTAAGAAATCAACTACCCTGCTCACCAGCTTTGACAGTGACTGGCCAACCGACGGTTTCGAGTGGGAGCAACCTATCACCTGTGAATCCGACTAAGGGTGTTTGGATGGGCTTGAGTTTGTCTCATATGATACCTATTTGGTTAAAGGCTGGGAGGTAGAGAATATCTGCCAAGCTCCCATTGTCAATGAGGACACGGTGCGTGTAGTTAGAGATGACTAAGGTCATCACTAGTGCATCGTCATTTGACTGACTCACTCCTTGGGCGTCCTCTATAGAGAAGGTGACGGGGGATGCTCTGCCTTATGTTGCATAGTTGGTCTTTTTATCATCATCATCTGTTGGTCTCTTTCTATACGAATCTGCCTCATGTATGACCTTCTCACTGAGCTAGACTCTCCACCATCGACAAGCCCACCGATTATCACTTTAATCTCCCTTATCAGTCCTTCCGGCTTTCTTTCTTCTGGAATTAGAGGGTCTCAATGAGTGTCTTCTTGTTTAACTGGGGGTCGTCTTGCAACGAATCTCTGTAGCTGCCCTTGTTGGATAAGTACTTTTATTTGCTCCTTCAGGTCAAAGCTTTCGTTAGTGTCGTGGTAGTGATCACGGTGAAAGCAATAATACTTGTAATGATTTCTCTTTTTCGATGGGACCCAGATTCTCTCAGGTCATTTGATGCTCGGGCCATCCCTAAGGTGTAAAAACACCTGCTCCATGGGTGTGTTGACGGGGGTGTAGTTCTAAAACTAGCTCGGAGGGAGATTGACCCAAGGCCTAACCCTGCAGTTACCATTGCCTTTCCTCTCCCGATTACCCCTTTCTTCCCAAGTAGCTTGCTACTTTCTTTTCCTTTTGTCTAACTGTGGGCCAACCCTAATGTCTCTTTCTCCTTGGGTGCTGAGAGTGTCCTTAGCATTTATGTGTTGTTGTGCCTTCACCATGAGGTTATCCATACGGTACGGGGGATTTTTTAAGAGAGAGAAAAGGAACTTGGATGACAGTAACCTTGCCATGAGAGTGACCATGATCACCTTTTCCTTAGCATCGTCCACCTGCAACATCTCTTTGTTGAACTGAAACACATAATCTCAAAGGGACTGACATTTTTTTACTTGATATTTAACAAGTAAGTGGCGGGCTTCTGGTGCCTTTAGTAGCCAATGAAGTAGCAAACAAGTTCTCGACTCAACTTTGTAAAATTTGAGATGCTCCCGGGCTTCACTCGACCGAACCAAACTTGGGTGGACCCTTTGATAGTTATGGGAAATACCCGGCACATGATTTCATCGGGTGTCTCTTGGAGGTTCATATGCGTCTTGTATGCTTCCAAATGATCGAGAGTGTCCTTGTCGCTATCAAACATTTTCATTTGAGGCAGCTTGACTTGTCAGGAAATGGTCGAGCCATCACCTCCGGAGTGAATGGATGGTTCATCCTTTAGATCAGTTCGTCGACAGTAACTGGGGTTTTTTCTTTGATGGCTTCATGGTCATAATCTCCTTTCTTACATCCTCTATCTTTTCCTCCCAGAAGTCAGGAGTATGAACCCTTTCCCTGAGTTGGCTCGCCTCCTAAAAATGAGATGTCGTGGCACTCCCTACTTTATCTTCTTGTCCCTGGTCACCATCAGGGCTTCCGACTGGAGGGGCGTGGGGTCCCTACCATCCCGTGTCCTAGTTGTTGGGTTTGCCTCTTTGGCTTTTTGGCTCCTATATGATTTCTCGGTTCTGCTCTATCAACAACTGTACACTTGTCGTTAAACCTTGAATCCTCTACTCAAGGATGGCTACCTACAGAGCTTCGCGATGTACCCCAATGGAGACAAATGTCTCTAGCTCGTCTACTCCGGTGCCAAGATTATATTGAGCCGCCATTGACTTGGTCTCAACCACGCAAACCTTAGGTTTTCAAGGAAGAACTTTCCCATAGACAACGCCAACTAATGGTGTATAGAATCGGGAGTGCCTCTACACCCGTTAGATGGTCGTACGGTTGACCCTAGTTTTTGATGAAGTGAACCCTGCATAGCACCAAGAGAGAGAGTCAAGAAGATAGACATCGGTGGGTGACCGTCTTCAAGCTCTCCGACGGTCAAGTCAAATGATGGGGGGATGTAGGAGAGAAACTTTGCCCAATTAGGGTTTTTGCTTTTTCATACCTGGTGAGCGAGTCGTTACCCATACTTATAGGCTTGAGTAGTGGCATATCAAATGAGATCTTGCCTATTGTTTTTTCCTATGTTCTTCATCGTGTTTCCCCCTGCTCTTACTATCATTTTCTCAGTATGTCAGACTAGCTGTAGATAATATTATCTCCTGATAACAGCTTCTGGGTTGTGCTTATCTTTAAGCAAGGAAGGCAGGGTCTTTATTTTTTTGCTTGTCGGGGATTTTCAGATACAAGGTGCCTCAAGGCTATGACTAGTTGTTTGGTATTGAGTGATCCAGGAAACATCCTGGGAATATTTCCGGATTACTTGGGGTGTTGGGTGCCAAAGGGTAGAGTAAGTAACTCGATGTTTCCAAGTTGTGTGTAAGTACTCGGTAGTTAAGCGTCTCACCAATGGCTTCGATATTTTTTGGGTCGGGGGATCTCCAAAACTTCTCTAGGTCAGTTTCCCCGAGAATTCTTTGGGTCAATTTCTTTAGAGTCAAGACTTGACTGGTTTATCGGGGTTGGTTTATAGGGGTCTCGGTATATTTTCCCATCAAACTTATTGTAGATGATCTAATGGTGTATGCAAAGGATCCTCTATAGTTAAAAAACCTTGATGGCAACTAGTGGTGGTGTATAGTGCACACCACATCACCAAAAATTTAAATTTCTCTCCCAAAATTCAAAACCCTGTGTGACGTGGCATGCAATGAGAACCACTACTAGTTGTCTCCAGAGTTTTGTAACTATTTAGGATCCTCTGGCATGAGAGGAGGGTATTACAATAAAAAACATGTGGGAGATGGAGGTTAAAATATAGGAAAAAACAGCTTTAATAACCCGAGCCATGTAGGAACCATAGTATTATAGATGATGAGAGGCACTTCAAGTACATTAAGAAGTAAATTAATGGACTCTTCCAAAACCTTTAGGTATTAAGAGGTGTATGAGTTAATATACCTACTATATTTCAACATTCCCCCTGAGAAGGGTTATGCTCGGAGCATTTCATGGTAAAAATCTAACCACCTCAAGGGAGTTAAGTCCGAATCCTCAGAACATGCAGATGTGTGTACAAAGAACCTGGGAGAATATTTACGTCTAAGGGGAAATTCGAACTCATGACCTAACCTTGCTTTGAGACCATGTTAAGAAGTAAATTAACCAACTCTTCCAAAAACTTAAGGTATTAGGAGCTGTATTGGTTAATATACTTATTATATTTCAACAACCATGGTATGGCCAGCATAACGACTTTACAGTCTGCTTGAGTACTTAATTCCATTAGGTAGTAATTATTTAAATCCAATAGTGGCCTGGCTTTACAACCCCTGCAAGAAACGTTTGCCATATTAGTTCAATATGGATTGCCTACATGTATATTCATTCTGACTGGCTTGGAGAAAAATATGAAACGGACAATAGAGGCTCTCCAATTTCTATTACCCTTGACAATGTGATTACCAAGGTTTATTATGTGCTTAAGACAGGATATGGAACTGCCATGATGGACTTTCTTCTCAAATTCTGCAGCTCTTTATGGAAATGTGACGGGTAGTTAAGTCTCTTACTTTCTCCAGAGGAATCCCTTGCTCTGTTAACAAAACAAAGCAAACAACTTGTACAACAACGTTATTTCTATATGTGATTTGATTCGCCTGGGTGCATCTATGTTATGCACTTTACTTAGTGGGAGACCACAATATCTCTCGCATCTTCATTGGCACCGACAGTTTAAATCTTGGTTTCAGCAGGTTCTGGTTGAAATTGGAAAATGTCAAAATTTTGATTCTTTTTTGTTTTTTTCCCTGAAATTTCAGCCAAAATAATTTTTTAAAAGGCCACCGATATTTTGAAATACACAGTTAGAAATAGAAACTTCATCTCAAATTTCTTGGAACGTTGTCCAACTTTTACGGGCTCTTCTAGTGTTGCTGAGAGCATGAAACAAGCATGTATATGAAAACAAATCCTCTGCAACAAGCTTAAATT
>JAOXJP010039619.1:0-16453 GCA_025762735.1 Platanus orientalis
GTGTCTTATTGGTTAAATCTGCCTACTTCCTCTCGTCAAATATGAATTATCAAATTTCCCCCCCTCCCCCCAATCTCCCCCCTCATCCTTCCCATGGACTTCCATCTGATCCCTGAAAGCTCCCCCAAAAGTTAAACACTTCCTCTGACGTGCTTGTAAATAGGCTATCCCTGTTAAGGCTAACTTAATGATCAGGAATATCTCTGTCTCGGATCTCTGCCATTTATGCAAAGAGGCAAAAGAGACCACCATGCATTGCTTGGTTAAGTGTAGATGTGTAGCTCCAGTATGGTTTGCCTCTCCCCTTGTTTTAAGAACCTCGTTGGAAGATATTGATGTCTCCCTCTGATTGGATTAAGTAGTGGTACAATATGAAAGGTCCTTCAAAATTTGATCGTGATATTAGTTATAGTACTATTGCTATTTTTGCTTAGAACATATGGGAAGCCTGTAATAAAGCGGTATTTGATAAATTGTCTTTCAATATGTTTGACTCTTCTCTTGCTTCTTTCAGGATGTTACGTGAAGTATATACTACTCTTGACTTCTTTTTACGACCGGATGTGCTGATTGCTAGCCTTGCTTGGGTGCTCTTGGTGATGGAGTACGTGAAGATCAATTTTGATAGTTCTTTCAGTTCGACCTTTTTCTCTGGTGGAGTTGGTGTCATTATTAGGGATTAGATGAGATCTTTTTTGCATGCTACTTCGGATAGGTGCTCTACTGACTCTATCTTGTCAGTAGAATGTCAAGCTGCTCGTTTGACTCTTTCCACTGTCCATGATTTGGGTTTTAGAGGTGTGGTATTGGAAAGTGACTCTCTTGAAGTCATTACCCTCCTCTCAGACCCGAATGGTGAGATTCCCTAGCATGTCAGTAGTCTCATCCATGACTGTTTTTATTTTATCTATTTTTTTGCTAGCTTTAGTGCATATCCATTTCTTTAGAGTCTTGGTCTACTTCCCCTTGTCTTGATTGGGAAACGACTTGTATTATGATACTGCTGCCTTTAGCAGCCCTCTCTTCCTTAATTTATATTAGAGTGCATCTTAAAAAAAAAAAAAAAAAAAAAAAAAAAAACTAGTTTCTCATTATCTTGTTGATCTATCAACCGTTTTCTATCTCTATAATTCTTGGGTCCTTATTTGTTTTTGTAAATATCCGTAAAATATCCTATATATTCAATAAAATAGACAAATACTAATACGGATCCCATCTTATTCAACCGTAGACAGCCCTGATTAGTTATTATAGTGATTAGCCAACTTTATGAGTTTATGTAAACTACAATATCTCCAAATTATGATGATACATGTGTCGTATACAAAACGTACAACTAGACCCGACCGACAGAAAGGATCCGAACTCTGTATGTAGTCAGGCCCAACGCCACCATCTAACTTACGCCCTGGAGTATGAAAGTCTTATCAATGCGCACGGTCCCAAACTTTGCGGTGGCGTAGTTAGAGGAGGGATTGATTCTAAACCGCGTGAAACGGATTTTGTCTAATCTGCTTCCCTCGTCTTCTGCCATGACTTTTTCGGCTTAGCTCTCTTCTTTCGGATTTTTCCTCACACTCCTTCCAAGTGATTAAAAAAAAAAAAAGTGATAAAAAAAAGGAGAGAAAAAGAAAAGAAAATTCCTTTCTTTGACCAGTAGAACCCCTCTTTCTCAATCTCTATCTCTCTCACTTTTATAGGGTTTTCTTTGTTCTTCTGTGTTTCTCTATATAGGGTTCGCTCTGATCTTGACTCGCTCTTCTCTAAATCTGCTTTCGATTAAGGTTTTTGGAGCTTTTTTTGATGGAGGATTTCACTTCTTTGGTGGAGAATTCGGTCATGTTTACAGCAGTGGCTCAAGACGCGTGTGAAGATGCTTGTAGCATCTGCCTGGAGCCATTCTCGTCTGATGATCCTGCTACTGTATGATCTTCGATGCCTTAGTCTTTTTTTTTAGTTGTTGTCTTATGAATGCTTTGTTCGCTCTTGATTTGCAGTTGTTCTGTTCGACTTTGATAGAAATTAGGTTTTTTGATCTCGACGGAAGGCGTTATTTGTAGTAAGAGCTCTGATCTTAATGTTTGATTTGAGTTTGGCTAGTCACTGGTCTTTTTATTCGGGGAATGGAAGGCATGGGTGTTTTTTATGATCTTCGTTTTTTTGAAGGGATTTTGCTTGATCTACTAGTTTATTGTTTGTTTCTGAGGCAACGATGAGCTGCATTTTCTATTAATTGATGAGGTCTATAACTTGGTGATGTTGTTATCTTGGATGATTTTTGTGCACTCTTGTTCTCTGTTTGAAAAACATTATATGACTGAGAAAATGTTAGAATGCTATGATTCCATCTCTGGCCTATCGAAAGAGACATTGCAAGAAAAAGAGTTTGCGAACGCTAACAATCAAAAAATATACATTAGAAAGAAGAAGATCTCCTGTGTGTGTGTGTGTGGTAATTATGCACCCAACATTGACACTCATGCGTCCCAATCACCCGGGGAAATGCCTTTTTTTGATAATAGTTGTAATTAGATTATTGTGTGATGATAGAGGGTGTATTAACCTTTTATGTAATCGTTTGTTCTGATTGCTTATTTCAGATTACCAATTGCAAGCACGACTATCATCTTCATTGTATTCTTGAATGGTAGGCTCAATTACCATCATTTTCGGGCTTTTCTTTGTTCTCATGATACAAATTTAATTTTTTAATTTATGGTATATTTTTGTATGGTGCATTTTCGTTCGTAACTGGAAATTGAGATCTTAAATTGAATTAGAAGTTTTTTGCCAGGTCTCAAAGAAGCAAAGAGTGCCCAATATGCTGCCAGCTGCTCGTCTTGAAGGACCCTACCAGGTGGATTTTTTGTTTGTTTGTTTTGAAAGTATGTTTTTCTTTAAAAGGAGCTATTTTATAGTGGCCTCCTTAATTTTTCCATAAATTAGTCCAATTTGCTTAAATTCTTGGGCTCTCTTAGTTGCAATGTAACTAAAATGTAGTTAATTAACTCATCTCATGTCATTTTATTCTTTTAATTTGCTCTCTTTTTTTTATATTTTATCTTATATAGCCAAGAGCTTCTTGCATCAGTGGAGATTGAAAGAAACTCAAGATCAAAGCACAGATCTTCTAATACTCCAACACTTCTGCGCATTCCCTCTGAAGACTTTCATTTCAGCCATGTCAGTTATTGAGGCTTGACTAGAAGCTGAATTTCTTCCAATTGGTTTACTCTTAATCTATTTGCACATTAATGATTGAATTTTTCAGGTTGCGCCTTATACAGATGATTCAGATTTTGATGAGCGTATCATGCAACATCTAGCGGCCACTTCAATTGGCAGGGCCCGCCATTTTAGCAGGAGAGAGAGGCGCAGATCTTCGGGTGTGGGATCGTCGCAAATTCTTGTTTTTGCATCTCCTGCAAATGGACCTGATGTACTGCAAACATACTCAACTGCTCCAATTGAAACTCAAAATCCAGATATTGTGTCTTCCCAGACTGATCCTCCAACAGCTATCCTATCTGCTGTCTCCAGTGACCAGCAACCATCTTTGCTTTCTTCCAGTGTAAACCCAAGCTCTGATATTGCCGACCACAGACATGATCCTCACAGTCCTGGGTATCCTTACAGAATTTTTAATCTCAAATAGAGGTTCATTCTTATAAAATATTTTATGATATTATTAATTTATACAGCATAATAAGAACTCTTTATTCATCTGTAAATATGGTTTATTTTATTTTGCATGTATTGACATGCAATCAGGAAGTAACTTTAACTTTTCTTTTCTATTTTCTGATTATGTTTATTTCTTATGCAAAGGATGCAAATGCCTTTGCATATAAACATCTAAAAAAATAAAATAAAATAAAAAAGAAAACAGAAAGCAACAAGGTGATGAGCTGTTTCCGCTCAAAACGAAGAAAGGACCAACAAGTAAAAACAACACAGATCCGTCCAAACACCCAACACCCTCAGGCCCACCCTCGATGCCCAATTACATTTGCTCAATCTCTTAATAGAGATCCTTCTTTTAAAGGTTCACACCCTTTACAACGTCTAGTCCAAAAGATTGTTTTTTTTAACCCTCTTGTTGACCTTGACAGATGATTTTGCAAAATCATTAAACACCCTGTTGTTGCATTCAAGCCAAAGTGACCGGCACATTGCTGCCAAAAATAACCCCCAAATCTTCCTATCTAACCCATTCAATGCATCCGTTTGCTATTCGTCAAGAAGGCTGCATAAATTTAGGGGGCCATCCAACATAAATCATACTCCTGTATGATCCGTCTCCAAACCTCCCAGGCATATGGGCTATGAAGAAGTAAATGGGAAATGTTTTGCCATCCTTTTTTTTTAATAGATGGCAAATGTTTTGCCATCCTAGTGGCAAAAGAGATATACACTTGTGAGCTGCACACCTTTTGTCAGCACGCCCATTGTGGAGATCTTTTCTAAGACTGCGGTCCACATTAAGAAATGGACCTTTAATGGCACCACTTTGTGCCACATAGCCTGCCATGGACGATCCATTGGCTGAGATTTTTCCATTAGATCATATCAAGACTTCACTGTAAGGCAACCCCATGGACCTGCTACCCATAACCTACTGTCTTCCCTTTCACTGATGCTTTGGCACTCATTCAGTTTTCCTAGCAACTATGTTATCATTGAAATCTCCCAAGGACCCAATCAAAAACTGCTCTATGAAGAACCAGCTGCCAAAGTACTCCGTCCTTCCGCCTTATCTTATAATCAGCCATCCTTGGCTTAGGATCCACTGCCGAATGAATCCAGGTATTCCATATTTGGAGGTCTGTTCTTGCACTACACATCCTCCCCGAAGAAGGTCTTTCTCTCCTTCCCCTCTATACTTCAGCTCTTTTGAAAGCCTGCATGCAATTCATTATGCCTTTCCATGGATTTCTTTCATATTGCCCCATTGACTCTCTTGGGTCTCCTTCCTCCGTAACCTCATATTTTTCGGAAATCATCCACCTCCACATGTTGTTTTCTTTTATCTTGAACCTCCAAAGCCACTTGCATAGAAGGGCTGTATTTATTTCTTTTAATCTCCGAAGCTCTGGCCCCCACTTCTCCTTGATTTTAGGGGTACACTCCCTTTCCCAAACTACTAAATGCTGTTCTTTCTCCAACTGCACTTCTTTCCACAGAAAATCTCTTTGCAGCTTCTCCATAGATCGAATCACCTTACCCGATGCCACAAATTAAGATATGAACTAGACTTGGATGCTTGCTAGAGATGCCTTACCCCCTTTTGAGAGATACTTAGCCCTCCATCCTATTAGCCCATTCCTCATTCTTTCCACTACTGGATACCATACCTCTTTTTTATATAAGGCCTTGGGTAAGTGCCCCATTAGACATCCCAAAACTGTCACCAACTGTTTTTATTTTTTTATTTTATGAATATTTCACCAACTGATTACATGATAGACATGTATAAACTTTTACATATATACATGGATATGAAGATATGTAAGTAATTTATGTGCAAATTTTTATCAATGTGATAATTGAGTGGAATTGAGAAAGTGTCAGCTCTTGTGTTGTTATGTTTTCATGCCTGTCACTGGCATTTATGTTTAAATTGTGACATCAAAGAAGCATTGTCCATGCTTCTTGTATCACTTGACTTGCATCTCATTTATGTGCTGTTTCAGAATTTGGATTTGATATGAAAGTGTATGGTTAGGTTATTCTGGTTTGTGGAATTTTCTTTCATTGTCAAAATTTGAGAGGTACATTTCAAAATGTATTATCTTAATCATCCTTCAATTATTATTCAGAGTACATTCTAGCCAGACACCGCCCGACAGCCCGCAAAGATCACGATCGTCTGAGTTTCTCTCTTTCTCGGAGTCTCTTAAATCTAGATTATCTGCTGCATCTTCCAGGTAACTAAATTGTGATTTGATTCTCTTTTGGAATTAGTGCCGTTTTATTTCTTCATTGATGACATTTAGAAATTTGTCATGACAGATACAAAGAATCAATCTCGAAAAGTACGAGGGGTTTTAAGGAGAAGCTATTGGCACGGAATAACTCAGTAAAGGAGCTGAGCAAAGAAGTTCAGCGTGAGGTGAGTGCCGGTATTGCTGGTGTTGCTCGCATGATGGAGCGTTTGGATCCTACATCAAAGAGAGGTGGAGGTTCTGTACCTGTTTCAAGAGTTGCTGAAGGAACCTCGAACTTCACTTACAATGAGAAAACTGTGCAAGAGAATCTGATTGCTCAGTCTCAAAACATAAATGATGGGGAAACTGTAGATGGTACGAATTCCAATGCACCCGTCCATGTCTCCGGTACTCTTTCTTCTGTCTCAGGTCGATTGGAAGTTTCTCATGCACAGGTATGAACCTCTTCCCTTTTAGAGTGTGTTCTTTATAACTTATCATTGTCGAGTTTTTTCATATCTGAGCAATTTTATTTCTTTTTCTTTTTCTTGCATAAGTTTCACTTATTAAGAGAAACGATGATACTAGTGTCAGCATCTTCAAATATTCCCCGGATTTGGTACGAACAAGGTCCAAATGGCATAGGGCAGACACATCAGCGGCAAAAAGTGAAAGACACCCCCCAAAAAGGGTAAATCACTTTTTAGATGCTGATGTGTCCACCCCTGACACCATTCAGACCTTGTTATAATGACTGGTTATAATTTGTTACAATATAACAACCAAAGGAGAAATGGAGAATACATATTTAACAACTGAAGGAAAATTTCGTAATGTAACGTGTCTGAGGAGCTTACAAGTGGCAAATAATCTGTCTTCAATGTCCATTTTTGTTGACTCTGTTCTCCAAGTGATGAATGCTTATGGGAAGAGGTTTAGCTGAGTGAATGTACAAGGAGATGAAAATGACACTGAAACAATCTTCTTAGATTTGAAACTATGGTCATGGGCCCAATATAAAAGGGTTTTGTGTGACAGCAGCGATTAGGGATGTGGTTTAGGATTGATAGACTAATATAGAAAGTAATCAAGAAGATTGTGATCAATGGTTGATCTTTAACTTTCCTGCATACATATTCAAGACAACAAGGCAAAGATCAAGAACAATAAATAACTTCAAGACAACAAGGCAAAGATATTCATAAAAAAAAAAAAAAAAGAAGACAACAAGGCAAAGATCAACTGGAGCGATTCAAATCTACTTTCCGGTTACATTGATACAAACCATATAGATACGCAAACTCTTTAACTAATTCTAAGCAAACTGTACTTAGAAAAAATCTATAAAAAAATTCCTAATAAACTAAAGCTCAAAATAGATAAATCCCGTTACCTTACTGCTAATTTGATCATAGCTCTCCCAAATCCACTAAAATTAATGAGATATTGGTTTTGTTGGAAAGGTAATTTAATAACATTTCAAATGACACCAAAATCAAGTCAAATGGTTGAGATTGGGCCTTTCGAAATTAAGGTGTAAATAAGAGTGATGGAAACAAGGCTCCTACATCCCTAAAACTAAATAACTTATCAACTTAGGATAACTCTAAATAGGTTCTATTTGACTCTTAACCTATCTCTACAAAGTCAAATCCTAACCTAAATAATTGGTTACTTGCTTTAAGAAGCTATGTAGGACCCAAGCACAAATGCATAATCATAAGGTCAACAAGTAAAGAGAGCCATGGGCTGTCCAGTAACAACTTAGAGAAGCCCAAGGGAGGGCCAACACTAAGCCCACATGCAGGCCTAATTAGAATATAACGAGGTAGTCTTATAGGTTTCTCTAGAGCTGGTTTCATATGGATTTGCTCTTGCTTCAGAAAAACAATGGAGGAATTGTTTGGGTTAGAGAAATGGAATGGAATATTGAAGTAGGCAAGAACAGATTTATAAATCTTGCCAAGGTTTTTCTGTTTGCTCATATCTCGTATGAAAGGGGACAAGATAGACTTGAAAGGGTATAATTTAAGCACATAAACAAAGCCTGGCGAAGGGGACATGGCACTGAAAAATCTAACCCCAAGTATAGACATTGAATCAATTGATATGTGGTGATTGATGAGTTGATCAGTTTCTTGGCTTGAAGCTTCATTGATGCAAGGAAGTATGGGATATTATGTTTACAGCTACAAAATTTTATGTCTCCATGATTTTTGATCTACAGAAAGGACAAAGTTGATAATAGGCTTCACAATGACCCAGGGCTAGGGAATGCAATCATAAACCATATTACTTTCTAGAGGAGTCTTTCATACCCAACACGTTAAGGCTATCTAGCCAAATTAAAAAGGCTTCAAACTTGGAATCATTTACATGGTGTTCTGCCTTTTCCTACTAAATTTGAGGCTCCTTTCTAGTGTTATGAGTAATGAGACTTGACCTTTACATGAAACAAAACAGATGTTAATATAGTGTTCTAACCTAAATTTGTCAAGGGCCAATGTGTGTTGTGGGTTGGGGGCCTAAATCAATGGTTTCTAGTCACCTTCACTAGATCGGACTTCATGCTTTGAAATTTACAATTTGCAGCCACAAAGGACTCCGCAGACGTTATTTTATTTTATTGATGAATATACTTCAGACATTATGTACATTGAACACCTGCAATCACAGACTTGACTATGACTAGATAGCTATTCTGAGTGTCACCATTTGGTATTTAGATATATGTTCAAACATACATTGTGTTCTTCGAACACTGCTGGAGCATGGTCTGTGCTAGTTATGCTTCTATAAGGAAAGAAGGTAGAGAAAGAGGTCAAGAACAGATTATGAGAAATAAATTTGGACAAATCTATGAAATCCATCTTGAAAAAAACATAAATCAAGTTTTAATTTTTTTTTCTTGAAGATTTGTATTTATAAAATGGATGGGGGATTACCTGCAAAAGTGTACAAGCTATATAAGAAGTCACTAGAGATCCCAGAAAACAAGAGAGGCAGAATTCAACCCCATGCACAAGGAAGCCTGGTAAAACCTTCCCATTCTTGAGGGATATCCTTTCTATCAATGCACCTGATGCCCTTACTATGCTTGACTTGAAAGCAGACTTTCTTCTTGACCCTCATAAGGACTCTACAAGATGGCTCTGAACAATTTTGAGAAATGATTTTTCTTTCCTGACCAAATGGATAACTGCCACCAGAATCAATGACCATAAGCATTTGTTTTCCAAACCATCAGCAGGCAGCAAAGTTGCATCCCATACTCTGCTAGAAGATCCGTCTAGATCTCCACTGCAAAAGGGTAGTGGATGAAGGTGTGAGTGGCTCCCCTCTCATACACAGAAGTCAAGCATTAGGCAGGTAGAGGCTTCTTCTAATTAGATTGTCGGTGAATAGAAGTTTTCTTAATACTGTCATCCATAGTAAGAACTGAACCTTACTAATACTAGGTTATTGACATAGTTCAAACCATTTTCCAAGGAATCTCAGCATCATGATCGGGACAAAGCTAGTCAAATCAAGACCTACCTAAGAAAGTGCTAGTGTAGTGTCCTGGCCAGCAGCTGCTGTGTTTCAACCCGGATCTACATTACACCCTTCCAGGAGGGAAGAGAAGGTTAGCCAACGGACCTATTTTCCAGTCATTTAAATGTCTCCTCTCTTAGGGATAGGTTGCACACCCTCAAAACTTGGTTCCAGGTGATATAATACTTGCACCGTATCCAGTCATATTGTGAATATCCGGAAATGCTAACTTCAAAGGAACATTCCTGCACCATTTGTCGTCTCATAAAAGAGTTTTATGACCATTCCCAATCTTTAAACTCGCATCTACTTTCAACTCCTGCATGTGTTGCATAATGTTTTAAACTTGGGGAAATTTATGAAAAATAATTTTGCCACCTCTATTAAAGTGTCGTGGCAAAGAAAAACCTATTTGTTTCTCTCTTGACTAGTAATGTACATGTTGCACATTCCTAGCTAGGTAACGATCTGTTGGATGGAACTTATGAAATGATGTAGATATTGGCCTATTGATCTCTTACCGTGACTAATTAAGAGGAGATAGGGGACCCAGTGATGAGAGTCAAAATTGCTGAGCATGTGTAGCACTTTTGTGGTCAACTATTAACATTGTTAGCTAATCAATACCATTGGGGGTCGGCTAACACATTAATCTCAAATAGCTCCCCATTGTGACATGGAAATCTGCTTTATTATTCACATTTTATTTTGTGCTCTTCATCTATCTATTTTTTGATGCTGGACAGCCTAGGGTGGCTTGAACCTGTGGGCTATGGGCCCACAAAATGCTTCAAGGAGGATGGAAACAACTATGGGAATTCAAACTGGTTGGATAAAACAAATCTGGAAATTCTGGACAGTATGTGGAATTTACCAAAATACCCCTGATTGAATAGTGGGAAAGGTCTGAAATGTAACAGATCAACAAAGGACTGATATAGAAGTGCAACCACACAAAGTTTCAGCCCAAACAATTATAAATTGGTATACATAATAAATAAATGACCAGAGCTGATACAAAATTTCAGCAAGTACCAGATCGGATTATAGTCAAACCAACAGTCAATAGAAGGACAGAAAATTGTAAGGAGATCAGATTATAGAGTTCTGACCACAGGGTTTATAAAAAAAATAGATTCATGCCAATATTTAAATAGCCGCAGGGTTGGGGTTCCCCAAGAAGAGGTTATCGAGTTTCCAAAACCCAGGGAAACATTGCTGTCTGCTGCCTTTATGAAACCAGAAAATTCTGGTATTTAAAAGAGACCCACAAATACATTTTAGAAGCCCATGAATTTTCTGGAGTTTAAATAAAGCATGGGTAAAGGGAATTAAGGGTCTGAAAATTCAGAAAAGGGCAAACAGCAATGGTTCTTTATAAACTAGGACTTGATTCTTGAAGATTTCAAGTTAGGAATGAAGGAGATCAAATCTCAGCCTTATTAAACACCAAACACCAAACACCATAAGAACATAGAAGAAAAGAAAGAGAATAGGAAAGATATTACCTGGTTTCAGTGGCTTCTTACCAAGAATCCAAGGGACTTGGCTTCTCACCAAAAAGATGACCCAGGGCAGATCATCAAGGGGTTTTCCCAAAACCCTAGATTTCTCAAATAGGTTTCCAGTCTCTGAAAGGGGAAGAAGAGCAGCTGTGTTCCTATAAATCTCAATTCATTCAATCGTTCATTAATTCAAAACAATACATCCACCTCCTTATGTAGGTGATGTGTACAGACTTCTAATAAATACAGACATCTCAAAATAAAAAAAAACCCTAATATAACACTTACTTCCTATGACTCCAATAACAGAAAAATAATAAAGAAAACATAAAACAGCAATTCTAAAGACTCCAATAGCTCCACTAAAACGACCGAGTGTTGTCGTCCATGCTGCACACATGTGGGCCCCACATGGGCTTTGGCATCGATGTACACTTCATTTCTTTTATTACATGCAAATAAAACAACAAAAACCAAGTCACAAGGACACATTATTTTAAAAATTTTGCCATGTCAAGTACCTTATGCCTGTGTTGACATTGACACTTCTATTTTTCTTTATAAGCATATACTAACCTCTATAAACCAGTATTCTTGGAGCCAAACCAACCGATCTATATCCTATTACATATTTAAGTCATTTGTGTAAAAATTATACTAGTATTGAATTTGAAATTTTAACTAATGAGAGTTGCTGTTACTGTTGAGGTTATATTATGTTACTGTTTACTTTTTGTATACATTTTTTTTTTCTGGTGTAAAAAAATGTTAAATATCTTTAATTTGGAGTAGTTGGAAAGAAAACCTATTGGATTAGCCTTAACATGAGCTTAGGATCATAGAAGCCAGGCTAAGGAAGTACAGAGAATTGTGCAAGTTATGGTCAAAATTAAATAGGGAGCACGTCTAGTATTGGGTTTGAGTTTTGAATTTTGGGTTAGGGTGAAATTGTCTTTTTCATTATCAGTTTAATTGGTTGGCTTAAAATTCTATATATAACTTAGAGATGTTTATTTGTACTTGATATACATTTTTACCCATTTCTTTTTTCTTTTCTCTTGGAAAATGAAACACCGGCTTTTGTTTACTTGATGTATATTTTCACATTGCTCAATGAGATCAATGTGACATTGTTCTCTTAGCAAATGGAGGGTCATGGTACAACCAATCAATAGATATAATTTGGCAATTTGAAATGGATCTATATATAAAATGGAATACAATAATATATTATGAACATTTTTTTTGAAGCTATGAACTTCTTGAGAGTAATTATCTTGTGATGGAAAATTCATTAAATAATAAAATATCGAGCTTATTAATTTAGCATCTATGCCCCAACATTGGGACCAGAAGTTTTCATCAATTAAAACAAGCTATGAAATAGATAAATTATGAATTTTCCTGAGACTAATTAGCTTTAAATAAAAGATTAGTTAGTAAGATATTTTTGTTAATAATTTAGCATCTTGACCTTAACTTTGGGATTGGAGATTTCATTAAATAAAACAAGTTACTAATATGATATGGTATTAATTTATACAAGTTTTACTGTATATTTTCACAGCAAGTGCTGTGTTGGACATCCTGTATCCGTGTTGGACACCAGCACCTGTGTCAGTATTCTTTTTACCTAGAACAAACTTTGTAGTTTTGTAGGATATAATAAGAAAGGAAGAGCAGGAAGACTGATTAAAGTCGAAGTCCAGCAGACCACAATATCACAAATCTGGCAACATAGTTCTTTGTTGATATGCTGGGAATGTGTGTGCTTCTCATTGTTGCATGGCTGACATTCTCAAATCTTTTGCAGGATGCACTCTGATGCCTTGGAGAGGAGATTGAGCCTTCAACGGCACTTGTATCTGCGTAACGGAAGGCAAAATTAGATACTATGGTATACAACATGGAAATCAACCCCTCATATTCAGAGATATGATTGTTCCACGTGTCCTTTTTATGGACAAAAGCAAAGTGAACATGCTTTTCACTAGGCGATTTGGATCAATCACGTCCTGAATATGCAGGGTTGATTTACCTGCTCGCTAGAGGAAATCGTTCCCTGCATATATATATAGATATAGATATAAATGTAGCTGAGATATTTTCCTTGATGTTATTGCTGCAAATATTTTCACTAGCAATGTGTGGAGATAGATGCCTCAAAACAGAACAATGGAGGAATCCTGCTCCCCTTGCTTTTGTTTGACTCATTTTATAAGAACTGGTAAAATGTCTTCTTTGCCTTTCTGCTCAACTTTTATGTTTTTTTTTTTGGTAAGGCCACTTGGGTCTATTGTTTGCCACATAAGGCAAACCCACACTACCACTGGCAGGGAGGGGCAAGTATCAACCCAATCAATTTGGGATGTCACCCAGGGGACTTGAAACCCCGACCTCTCCCTTGGAGAGACCATACCATAACCATCTCACCAGGAGAAGGTTTGGGAACTTGTATGATTTATTTGTTCAAGTTATTGCTGTGGAATTCGATGGATTCTGTTTGGAAGATTTTCCTAGTGGAAAGTACTCTTTTTTGGTTGGAACTTGGTTTTCTGGACAGAGATTGCCTTGTATCATTTCCCTGCAGGAAACCCCCTCTTTCGGCCATATGGTGGTGTGGGCAAGTCTTTCTTTCAGCTAACCTGTGGGGTTATTGAGAGGAATTTTAAAGGGCTCAAGCTCTGCTGTTAAGTTTTTATATCAGCAGTCGGAGTAATAGGGGTCACTGGGACCAGAGGTCTTGATATGTTCGTTTTATTGTTATATTTTAGTTTTCCCGTCATACCAAAAGTGTAACTGGTATGAACCCATCGTCAGCTCAAGCTCTTCGTTTTCATTACTTATAGAAGGATTTGTTTTGCTAGGATGTGGCAAAATGCAGATGCCTTGGTGAGCTTTTCCATCCTCTAAATATTATCCCAAAGCTGTGAAATAACATCTAGAGCTGCTGTACGGCACCCGACAAAAGATTGTGCCTCTTTTACCTCAACGATAAAACTTATTGTATCAAACTAAAAAGCAACCTACTTGCATGTGTGTGTGTTGTGTCGATATATTGTTTGTGAATGCTACCGTCCTATAAATGCCATTTGTTAACACAATAGATTGAGCCTATTTTACCTTCACGGTAAAGACTTATTGTATCAAACTAAGGAAACTACTTGCAAAAGAAATTTCGGGGAACTAATTCACAACTCAAACCAGTTCGCCCGGTCTCTCTGTGTGTGTGGGTGGGTAATAAGCATCAAATATATCAAGGTGGGACAGAGCCCTTGGTCAGCTACATAAGAAGACAGAATCCCTTAGCCAGACAGGAGGCATAGGGGAGCAATGGTTCTAAGAACCAGAGTTAAGGCCATAAGCTTTCAGGAGACATGCAACCTATTGGCATCCCTTCGAACCCATGAAAAGCGAATAACATCAAACTTAGTAGCTAAAAGTATATAGTTCATAAGAAGACTCATGACAGACCAAGGCCAAAAACTAAGGATTTTGCTAAAGAAAGAGATCAACTCCTTTCAAGAACAACCTTTTAAAGTCCTAATCTATGGGCTTGTAAAAGGTCCAACTGAGCTGCCTTGCACTCTGCAGCATCAACCGATCAGCAAATACCGGCTCTGCTTGGACATACAAAAAGTGACCATTTTCATCTCTAATAATGATAATCGCTCTAACTTTTACTTTTACTTTCAGGGAAAGAGCCATCGAAATTTACTTTAGAGAACCTCAAAATAGGGGGAATCGAAAAAAGAGTATCTAATGATTCTATTGGGTTTTGGTTGGCTATTTGATTTCTTTACATTCCTTAGATCAGCCTATAAGGATCAAAAATCACTTTAGAAAAGGAGATGGGGGAGTGATCAAATACACATGCAAATTTCTCTACTTCCAAATGTTGCATCAAAATATAGCTCCAGATGAGATGGTATTAGTTTTTTCAGATTTGTAAAAGAAGAATTTAGTTCAGTGTTAATTCTTAAAGGCGTGAAAAGCATACCAAATTCTCTTAATCGACTCACAAGTAATCAAGCAATGGGTAAGGTTCAAAACCCGTCTTCACATTTACCATAAAAAAAAATCAATCTTTCTTTTCCAAAGGTTGAAATTGTCGAGAATAACATTCTTGTGAGCCTTTCAGATTAAGAATTTGATTTTATGAGGATTATCCCTACAATTTTTTCTGAGGATAGGGAGAATATGTAGGAAACCAGGGGAAGTCATGGGGGGGAGGGGGGGATAAACAGTCTCAGCTTTCTTTATCATAGAGATCACCATTCTCCATTGAACTCTTTAGTAAGTTTTACTCATGTCAATCTTAAGGATAAGATGATCTTTAGACTTATCAACTCTAAGGAATATAAAGACTTTATGAGTAGTAAGGATATTATCCATAATCATTCTATCTTTTACAAAAACATTTTGATTGGAGGGAGATCATTTTAGGAAAACAAATTTCATTCTATTAGCCATAAATTTAGAAATGATTTTGTAACAGCATTGCAAAGGCTAATAAAATAAAATTGTGCAATGAACTCCAAAATTTTGATCTTAGGGATAAGAACAATGTGACTTTGCTTAATTGAAGATATAGACTAACCTTCATTAAAAAATTATATTCCAACACTGCCTCAATAATATCATCCCCAAATGAGTCCTAAAATTTTGGTAGAATATTACTGGGACGCCATCATGATCCGGGGCCTTTAATTTCCCAAGATCAAAGGTCGCACTTCTAATCTCCTCTGAGAAGAAAGGGGAGTCAAGTATTCATTTAGAATCCTCTAAAAGGTAGAAATAGCATTTGTTATTAACTCCATTAGTTGGGAGCTATTCGGAGAAGATGATGTAAATAAGGAGGAAAAGAAGTCTTGACATAGAGAAAATTTGATCAACCCCTCTGAACTATCTTTAGGAGAAAGGATTCCATTCCTAGCTCTAGATGGAGGGGTGAAAAATACTGTAAAATAATAGTATTAAAAGTCAGACAAGTATCCTAAATTTGGTGCTATATGAACCAATATTAGTTTATATATATATAATAGTGAATTTCATATTTATCGGATAAAAAAAAATCAGTTACTTGTTTCTCCCTCCCTCCCCACAGAAAGGCAAATAATCAGCTGCAACGAATTTTGCTGTAGCTTTTTGTAACATGACCAAAAGGATTACAAAAAGACAAAAGCCCCATGTTAAAAGACAAAATACCCATGCTCCACAAATGATCTTGTGAGAGAGATGTACACATATCCCCTAAAAATAGTGATAATCACTTTTTTAGATATGTGTAAGTTTCTTGAGGTCTTCAAGATCATTTGACCAAGCTGATGGATTCGTGGACTCAAAATGGCAGCTTCTTGACAGGTTGGTGCGGTCCGAGGACAGTCCTACAACCAGGGGCGGAGCCTCGTAGAAGCAAGGGGGGCAACTGCCCCCCCTCAATTGTGGGTGCACCATTGGCATCTGTTAAGGGGATGCACATAATCC
>JAOXJP010039630.1:0-16453 GCA_025762735.1 Platanus orientalis
CAATGGTGTAAGAGTCTGAGTGCAACATTCATCACGCTTATTCGGAAAAAAGAGAGAGGCCTTAGAGATAAAATATTTTCGTCCTATCAGCTTCGTGGGTTTCCTGTACAAGTTGTTGGCCAAGATCCTTGCTCTTCGCCTCAAGATCATGCTTAAGAAGGTTATCTCAACCTCACAAAATGCTTTTATATTAGGGCGACAAATAACATACTATTCTTTATTAACTAATGAATGCGTTGACATGATGATTAAGACGCACTGATCAAAGATTGTTTGCAAAATTTATATGGAGGAAGCTTACAATCATGTGAATTGGGGCTATTTGGACTAGGTTCTTCAGCAAATGGGTTTTGGGTTAAAGTGGAGAAACTAGATTAAAATATGCATCTCTTCTTCTTCCCTCTCTGTTTTGGTGAATGGCTCTCTCAAGGGGTTTTTCAAATGAAACAGGAGGCTAAGATAAGGTGATCTTTTATGCCCTTGTTTATCTTGGTGGACAATCTTTTAAGCAAAATGGTCTAAAGATAGAATTTGTCGGTCTTTTAGAAGGCTTCTCTTCTTCTAATGGAGGTCTCTTGGTTCTATTTATCCAATTTGCAGATGATTCCTTATTTATGGTAAAAGCTGACATGGAGGGTATGAGGAATCTGAGATGCATTCTCCTCATTCTTGAGGTAGCTACTGAATTGAAGGTGAACTTAAGAAATCTACCTTAAGTCTTATTGGTGATGTCTCTATCATTGAGGAGTTTGCCTCTCTTGGCTGTTATGTAGTCTCCCTTCCGATTACCTATCTTGGCCTTCCTCTTTGGGCAAAGTTGTCTCCAAAGTCTCCTCACCCCTTTATACGACATTGAATAGAAGAAAAGTTTTGTTTTAGATGTGAATTGAATTGGCTGTGGGCTCCATCCCTTTCTCCCTCTCTTTCCTTCTTCCTCTACCGTCGAAAAAAACCTAACCTATTTTTTTTCTCTCCAACTCATGACTAATCCTCCTCTCTCACTCGTGTTCTCCTTCATCCCTTTTCTTCTTCTTCACTCATTTTTTCTCTTTGTTATTTCTTTTTTGTGGTACTACTGAAATTCCAATAGTCTAAACGTTAGGACTGATACTTCTTGGAGATATTATCTATTGATTGGTAAAGTGTTGCAGAAAAGTTGAAACGATTTGCATTATTTGGGTTAGCTACAAATCGCAAGCCTATCCAAGGTATAGACTCTGATTTGAAACAGGTAATTCTTTCATTAAAAATCTCTTAAGTATTTTCTTGCTGCTTGCTATTACCTATCTTCTTCTTTAGATTAAATTTCTAGGCAGCACACCTTTTTAAATTGCATCACTCTACCTATCCCCTTTTAATACTTTTTATGTTGGGTTTTGTTGTCTATTAGGCTACCTACAGAAGCCCTAAGTTTACCCTTACATTCTCATTCATGTTCCCTTCCAATTAGACAACATTCTCTGCTGGTTTCTTTGTTAAACTCCATTGCACACTTTTAAGATTTGGGGATTTTCAAGAAACCACATACCACAGGAAGTCTGTCTAGCTAATCTGGAAACTTTCATAAATTTTTGATGTCGTTTAGGGGTATTTTCATAATTTTTATAAATTATTGCCAAGAGGTTAAATGGAGTCATGGAGGAGATTGTCTTGAATACTTAAAATGCTTTTGTACAAGGAAGACAGATCTTGGATGATATTTTAATTGCTAACGAATGGGTGGATGGGAGGAGGAAAGTAAGGGAGAAGGGTCTGCTTTGCAAGATAGATTTTGAGAAGGTTTATTACAAAGTTGATTGGGATTTTATTCGATGGGTTTTAAGGAAAAAAGGTTGCGGAGAAAGATGGCTGTGATGGATATTGGGTTGTCTCGATCACCCCGACTTTTCTATTATGCTTAATGGAACCTTGAAATGTTTTTTTTTTTCCATCTTCTAGGGGTATTTGACAAGGTGACCCGTTATCTCCATTTTTCTTTACACTTGTGGTGGATGCCCTTATCATTTTGATGGATCGAAACAAAACTAAGGGGATCATAGAGGGTTTTCATATTGGTAACAATGGGCTTTCTATAGATCATCTCCAATTTGCCGATGACACAACGTGTTTCTTGAAAGCGTAAGAAAATCAAGTAAGGCAGATGAAGGATATATTGCAAATTTTTGAGACAATATCAGGCCCAACTTCTTAAAAACTACGGTGGTAGGAACTGAAGTGGAGAGGGATGAATTGCATAGATATGCTCATATTTTGGGATGTAAGACTGGTGAATGTCCTTTCAAGTATTTGAGCCTACCTTTGGGAGGGAATCCTAGATATATATCTTTTTTGGATCCGGTTCTTGAAAGGATCCAATGTAGATTAGCTGGATGGAAGAAATCCTACATATCACTGGGGGGCAGGATAACATTAATCAAATTTGGCCTATTTATCTTACCGGTGTACTATTTGTCTCTTTTCAAGATGCCTTCAAAGATCATCAATCAAGATGAGAAACTCCAACATGATTTCTTGTGAGAAGGGAAGTTTGAGAAGAAGGATCACCTAGTAAATTGGAAACAACTGTGTCTTCCAAAAGATAAAGGGGGTCTGGGAATAGGAAAAATAAAAGAAAGAAACTTGGCATTGATGGGAAAGTGGCTTTGGAGATTTTCCACAAAAAGAGACAAGTTATGGCATTCTGCAATTTCATAGAAGTATAGTGTCCACCAAAATGAGTGGGATTGTGCTTCACATACCACTGTCAATTGGTCCTTACTTTGGAAAAACATATGTCAATTGTACCCTTTATTCTTACCTCACACCAAATTCGTCCTTGGTGATGGAAATTCAATCAAGTTTTGGAAAGATCTATGACAAGAGGTATATGACATTCGACTCTTTGTACCTTCGTTTATTTCGTACATCATCCCAAAAAGAGGCAGTGGTGGTTGATATCCTTTCTAACTTTGAAAATGGATTATCCTGGAACTTGCTCTTCTCTAGAGAGTTATTTGATTGGGAGGCACAATTAGTCAGTTCTTTTCTTGACTCCCTTCATGATGTGTTTTTATCAAGGTTGGTTAATGACAAGAGGATTTGGATCCTAGAGTCCCATGGCCACTTCTCTTCCAAATCATTTTTTAATATCCTATCTAATTCCCACTCGATGGAGGTACCTTTCCCACATTGGATGATTTGGAAACCAACAACACCACCAAGGGTGAAAGCTTTCTCATGGATTGTCGTCTCGGGTTGAATTAACACAATGGATATGTTATAAAAAAGGAGACCTTTCACTTGCCTCTCCCCAATGGTATCCATTGTGTAAAACAGAAGGTGAATCGGTTCATCACATTTTTTTACATTGTTTTTTCACCCAAAAGGTTTAGATATATTTCTTATCACGCTTGGGAATCAACTGAGTTATGCTGGAGAAAGTATCCCAACTTTTTCTCTCTTGGTGGAGCTATGGACCTAATGAGAGATGTAAACAGTTTGGTGAGTGTCTATTACATGCTATTCTATGGGGCATATGGCAAGAAAGAAGTAATAGAATTTTTCATGACAAATGTAAGACTTGTGGCGAAGTGATTGAGGCCATCATTAAGGAGCTAGGCGGATGGATGGTGGAAACTATGGAATTTAAAGGATTGTTCATCTCTGACTTTCAAAGGGATTGGCTAACGGTAATCTCTTGTTCAAAGTCAACCATCCATAAGTTCAAGACACTTTCTCGGATCCCTCCACTAGACGGTATCTTAAAGCTCAATTTCGATGGGGCTTCTAAAGGGCACTCGGGTCTTATGGATTTCGGATGTATATTGAGAGACAGCAATGGATGCATTTGCATGATTCTATGCGGATTGTTGGGCATTTGCAATTCTATAAAAGCTGATACTGCAGGCTTGCTTTGGGGGCTTCAAGAATTGAAGAAACCAAGTGTTGTCGGATGTGTCATTGAGGGTGACTTAGCAGTAGTTATTTGTTGGGGTAAAGGTGAGGAGTGTCGGTCATGGAAGATGTGGAACATGGTGTATGAGATTAGAGAACTATCCTCAGAGCTATGATTCTCCTTCTCTCTAATCCCAAGAGAGCAAAATTTCGATGTAGATAAATTAGCAAATTGGGGTGTTCGGCAATTCTTATTGTTCTTAGGATATAGTTTTCCAATGCAATTTGTTTAGGTTGCTCTATATTGTTGTACTATTATGCTCTTTTCTTTTCTTGAATAAAATCTTTTATTTGTCAAAAAAAAAAATAATGAGTTGGTAGCTGATGTTGAGAAGCAAGCTCGAGATTTAGAGGCTACCAAGGGGCAATTGAATTCTAGAATGGTTGCATTTGAATTTGAATTGAGATCTATAAAAGAATCTATTAAGGCTCTTACAATAGCTTTATCTAAGAATGTAGGTGCAGAAAAATCACCACTACAGGTAGAAGGTTCTTCACCCCTCCACTTAAAAGTACAACTCAAGAGGCCTCTCAAATGAAACAATATGAGGTGATACCACCTAGGCCGAAGTAAAATCATAGGGTTGTGAATCAGCCAAATGTTATACATTATGAGGTTGAAAGACATGTCAGACTTGATGTTCCAAACTTTAGTGGTGAGCACAACATAGATGCATTATTGGATTGGAAACATTGCATGAAGACTTACTTTAGGTGGTATGACATGTCAAAAGAATGCAAGTTTCAATTTGCAGAGATCAAATTGACTGAAATAGCCAGGATATGGTGGACATCCTATAAAAAGAGCTTCTCTAAATTAGGCAAAGGGAAAATTACCACTTGAAGTGAGATGAAGACAGCCATGGAGAAGCGATTTAAACCATAAGATTTCAAGCCAAGAGTGTGCATACAATTGAATCAGCTTAAGCAAGGATCTTTGTTTGTGGAAGCTTACACCAACCAGTTCCAACAATTGGCTTCTCAAACAGGAATCAAGTGGAATGATAAGATTTTTATGCCCATGTATAGACAAGGTCTGCATCCTCAGATATTGTATGGTCTATGTTATCATTATTACCCTTTTGTGGATGATGATATTCAGATGGCATATCAAATAGAGGATAACATGAAAGCTTCATTCTTCCAAAAAGTCTTTCATGGAAAATGTCCCTAGAAGCATGGTATATGATGATGGTGGTTCCTCTAACAAACAGATTAGCAAGACATAGACTCAAGAATGTAACATCATCTTCCGGGCCTAATCGCTAATTTTTTCCTTCTAAATCCTGAGGTCAAGAAGGTTTTACATCTAGACCAAGATCAGAGCAGTGTTTTACATGTAAGGGATTTGGGCATCAGAAAAAACAATGTCCAAATAACTATGTGGGCCTCTTCCATAAGCCAACCCCTGCACTGGATGAAGAAGTATATATTCCTGATTAGTCTATGGTACTTGAAGCCAAGAAAGATCTCGAAAACCAAACTAAAGAGACAGATGAAGACCGACCCATACATGTGCTTCACCCTGTTCTTTCTATTTATGCCATAAGGGAAGAAGATTGGCACCGTAACAATATATTCCAGACACGAGTTCATTGTAATGACCAAATCTGTCCATGGTCATTGATGGTAGTAGCTGCATCAATGTAGTGTCTGAAAAAGCTATGAAGAAGTTTGGTCTGAAAACTTAACCACATTTTAATCCTTACAAGGTTGCATGGGTTAACAATACCAGTCTGAAGGTCCAAGAAAGGTGTTTAGTTCTATATTCTATTGGAAGCTTCAGCGATAAGGTACAGTATGACATTCTTCCCCTCAAGGTTTGTCACATCCTTTTTGGTAGACCATGGTTATTTGATAAAAAAGTGCAATATTGTAGCTACAATAACACTTATACCTTCAAGCACCACAATACAATGTTGAAGATGGTTCCAAGTAAAGATCCTACTCTTTCAAAGCTTAAAAAGCCATCAGGTTCATTCCTTCTACAGCATGTGACATATGGTGGTGAGGGAAACCTTGGCCCTTGAGTTTTCTAAGAGGAGGGGAATTGTGCATCATCCATCACTTAAAGAGTTGGCTGGACCTTGAGTACCCCATGTGGAAGCCCAATCTCAAGCCTAAGAAGTCCTAGGAGTGTTGTACATGGGGGGAGACAAATTATTTTGTAATAAGGTCAATAGTACCATGGGTAGTTTAGATTTTTTGGGTTTTTAGATGTAATTATGTTTTTCACTTTGGATCCAATTTTTATATGGTTAAACATGAATTTTTTGCTTGATTTTGTTATCATTAGATAGGTTATTCAGTTACCTTTCTGACGAGACCAAGATTGCGCAAGTTCGAGGTGATTTGGGGAAGTTATGACCAAATTACTAAAGGGTTGTCAAAAGTTGCGAGATAATGTTTTTTCAGAAGTTTTTTTTTGAAGTAGCTATTTTCTTTTGGTTGTAATACCCTATAAAATAAGCCTTCTCACCCCTTTATACGACATTGAATAGAAGAGAAATTTTGTTTTAGACGTGAATTGAATTGGTCGTGGGCCCCATACCTCTCTCCCTCACCCACTCGTGTTTTTTCTCTCCCTTTCTTTCCTTCTTCCTCTACCGTTAAAAATAAAAAAATAATAATAATAATAATAAAAATAAAAAATAAAAAAACTTATCTATTTTTTTTCTCTCTAACTCATGACTAATCCTCCTCTCTCACTCGTGTTCTCCTTCATCCCTTTTCTTCTTCTTCTTCACTCATTTTTTCTCTTTGTTATTTCTTTTTTGTGGTACTACTGAAATTCCAATAGTCCAACCGTTAGGACTGATACTTCTTGGAGATATTATCTATTGATTGGCAAAGTGTTGCAGAAAAGTTGAAACGATTTGTATTATTTGGGTTAGCTACAAATCGCAAGTCTATCCAAGGTACAAACTCTGATTTGAAATAGGTAATTCTTTCCTTTTTAATCTCTAAGTATTTTCTTGCTATTTGCTATTACCTTTCAACTTCTTTAGATTAAAATTTTGGGCAACACACGCTTCTAACTCACACCACTGTACTTATCCCCTTTTCATTCTTTTTGTGTAGGGTTTTGTTGTCTATTAGACCACCTACAAAAGCTCTAAGTTTACCCTCACATTCCTATTCATCTTCCCCTCAAATTAGATAACATTCTCTACTGGTTTGTTTGCAAAACTCCATTACGAATTTTCAATATTTTGGGATTTTCAAGATTAAATAGCTAGAGGTATTTAGAATTCATGAAATTTTAACCACATACCCCAAGTGGTCTGCCTAGCTAATCTAGAAAATTTCATAAATTTCTAATATCATTTAGGGGTATTTTTGTAATTTTCTTAAATCTGTCAAAATTACAGTTTTACCTTTGGATCAAAAATTGCATATTTGAATTTATAAATTCATACTTTATTATTTGGACCTGTTTTCTATGAATTTTTGCATCAAGTGTTCTTTTAAGCCTGTCTATCTATTTCTTATCTGTTTTTTAAGCCCTAGTGTCGGTTGTAAAACAAATTGAGAGAATTTAGAGGGATTTTCTTTGGACAACTAATCAAGGACAAAGGAAAATAAACTTGGTAGGATGGAAAAATTTTGAAGGTCTTTGAAGCAAGATAGACTAGGAATACGGTCTATATGTGAGACTAACAGAACCTTCTTAAATAAATGGTTCTGGAGATTTTGGGTAGATTGTCATGCTCTTTGGCGAAGAGTTGTTGCTTCCAAGTATGGAGAAAAGTGGAATGGTTGGGTTAGTAGAGACCTAGTGGGGTCTTCTAGTTGTAGGGTATGGAAGGGCATATGTAAAAGGTTAGGGCTTTTCTCCAGCCTCACCAGATTTGAGGTTAACAGGGGTGATAGGGTGTCCTAGCAGGATCTATAGTGCTCAAGTGAACCTCTTTTCAGATTATTTTCATCCTGTTACAACTTTGTTGAGTGCAAATGGGGGACGGTAAAAGACCTCATGATCAGAACAAGAGTTTTGTGCTCTTAGAATATTTAGCCTAGACAGAACCTCAATGATTGGGAGGTGGAGGATATGGGACGGATGTTGGATCTCTTGGAAAGCTATTGCCTAGGGGAGTCAAAGATGGAGGACGAGAGAAAATGGTTGTCAAGCAAAGAAAAAGGATTCTCTGTAAAGTCTATGTATGAGGCTTTGAGCCCTCTAGCCCCTATATCATTTCCTTACAAATTCATATAGAACACCCTGATCCTTTCCAAGGTCTCCTTCCTCATGTGAGAGTTGTGGTGGGATAGGGACCCAACCATTGATTACTTAATCAGCAAAGGCATGATGATCCCAAACTGGTGTTGTATGTGTATGTTGGACGGAGAATCAGTGGGGCATCTTTTCATCCATTGCTTGATGGTGGCATCCCTTTGGAACCTCATGTTAGCCTGATTCGGGATGTATTGGGTGTAGCCAGAGACTTTGAGGAGACTTTTTTCTTGTTGGCCGAACCAGGCATTTAAAAACCAAAGCTAGTTGGAGGTGGTGGCATGGAAGCTAATTCCAACGGTATTATGTTGGCCTATTTGGGAGAAGCACAATAGGAGAATTTTCGAAGGAGTCTTGTGCCCATTCTGAATGATAGTTGATATTATCCTCTCAAGATTCTATGATTGGCTGTCTTCTTTTGCTAGTATTGAATGTCCTTACAATTTGTGGATATTTGATTGGGAAGCTTATATTTCTATGGCCTAGTGGAGTTCCTATTCATTATCTCCTTTTACTTGTAGCTTTCTTTTTTCTTTAAGCACCCCCCATGCAATAATGTGGTGCTTTGTGTGGTTTTCTTTTTAATACAATTATCTTACCTTTTTCAAAAAAAATAAAATCTTGAGAGGTTATTTTGGGAAGAGGAGGTTAAGGAAGCAATCTTTAGTATGGTAATTGACAAATCCTCGAGACCCAATGGTTTTTCTATGGCTTTCTATCACAAGTGTTGGGACGTTATTAAGGAGGACTAGATGAAAGTATTTTGAGGAATTTTTAGAAAGAGCCACAATTAATAAAGGAGTCAACACCACATTTCTTGTTCTCATTCCTAAAAAGGAGGTGCTAAGGATTTCTCTGAGTTTCGTCCTGTAAGCCTTGTTTGCTGTCTGTACAAAATTATTGCAAAAATTCTATCGATGAGGCTAAGGGTAGTCATGGACAAGGTGACTTCAAATTCTCAAGGTGCGTTTGTTAAAGGACGATAGATCATGGATGGGATTGTCATTGCAAATGAATGTGTTGATTGGAGAAGAAAGTTCAAGACCCCAGGCTTGATTTGTAAAATTAACTTGAAAAAACGTTTTTGATAGGGTGGATTGAGATTTTCTTAAGTGGGTTCTTGAGAAGAAAGGTTTTGGGAAAAGATGGATCAGGTGGATAATGAGGTGTTTAGATAACCCACACTTTTTATAGAATTCTAAATGGCTTAAAAGGTTTCTTTGATTCATCCCTTGGTCTCAGGCAAGGAGACCCCTTATCCCCCTTTCTATTTACCTTAGTGGCAAATGTGTTTATTGCATTGATGAATAGAATCAGAGAAGTTTCCTTAATTGATGGGTTTCACATTGGAATGGAGGAGATCCCTATGACTCACTTATAGTCTGTTGATGACACTATTTACTTCATTAAAGTGGAGCAAGTGCAAAATCTGAAGTATATTATGCATATTTTTTAAACCATATCAGGTCTCAAAGAAAATTTTGCTAAATCCAGTATGGCAGGTATTTTTGTTGAGGGCTCTATTCTTATTTGCTTTGCTGCAAGTTTTGGGTGTAAAGTTTGAAGGTTGGCTGATGAAATATTCGGGCCTTCCTCTTGGAGGTTCCCTTAAAGCTACCTCCTTGGTGGAGATAGTGCAAAATAAAACATGTTGGAAAAAGACCTATATCTCATTGGGGGGTAGAATTACCCTAATAAAGGTAGCAATGTCCAACATACCAACATACTACATTTCTTTATTCAAAAGGCCAACAAAGATTATGAAGACCCTTGAAAAACTCCAAAGGGATTTTCTTTGGGAAGGAGGTTATGGGAAGAAGTTCAGCTAGTGAAATGGTAGATGTTTGTAAGCCAAAAAAGTTTGGGGGGGGGGGGGGGGGCTTGGGAATTGGATGCTTTAAGGAAAGGAATTTGGCATTTATTGGGAAAAATTTTTGGCAAATTTCGAATGAAGGTAGAAATTTATGGCATTCCATAATTTTAAGTAGATATGAACTAGATTCTAATGGAGTGGATTGTAATCCTTGTCCCTTGTATTCTATGTCTTCCATTTGGAAAAATGTCATCAATCTCTTTCCCATGTTTATCCTTCACACTAGATTTGCTAGTGGTGATGGTTGTTCCTTCAGATTCTTAAAGGATATCTGGTGTGGTGAACACACATTAGCTCATTTATTTCCTAGGTTATTTCGCATTGCAATTTATAAGGATGCTCTTGTTGCTAAGGTTTTGATTAAGTCCCCAAATGGTCTTGACTGGAATTTTCCTTTCTCTAGGGATCTCTTCAAATGGGAAATCCAAATATTGGGTAACTCTTTTCCTCCCTTGATGAAGTATTTCTTTCCTCATCACATTCTCACAACAGAATTTGGACTCTTGAATCCTTGGGTTGTTTCTCTTCTATGTCTTTCTTCTTGGCTCTATTACCCAATCCTTCTAACTCCTCCCAATTCCCGCATAAAAAGATTTGGGATCCTTTAATGCTTCCAAGGGTCAAATCTTTTGTGTGGACTGCTTCTCTGAACTGAATCAACAATATGGACTTGATCCAACGCAGAAGGCCTAACATGTCTCTCCTCCCCAACTGGTGTGTTCTTTGCATAAATAACAGTGAGACCGCTAGTCACATACTCACTTTGATTTCTCAATGGACATTTGGAATTTTTTCTTTAGTAACCTCAATCAATCTTGGGTAATGCCAAATAACATTTTGGAGTTGATTAACCAATGGAATAGCTGGGTCTGGGATCTCAAGGAAAATTGTTTTGGAGCTGCCTTGTTCATGATGTAATTTGTGGTATATGGAAGGAAAGAAATCATTGTATATTTGAGGGGTTATCTAGAGATCGGCTTGAGGTGATTGACTCGATTTTAAGGGAAGTGGGTAGTTGGATTCTCATCACAAAGGAATTCAAGGATGTTCTGTATGCTAGTTTCACTAGTAATTGGGTTACCTTGATGTCGTTGAACAGTCCAACGATTGTTCTTAAGGCGCTGCAGTGAGTTCCTCCTCCCTCAGATGTAGTGAAGCTAAACTTTGATGGTGCATCAAAAGGAAATCCAGGGTCAGGAGGTTTTGGATGTGTTCTTCGAGATTCAAGAAGCTGCATTCTCTGAGTTCTTTGCTGGCCTTCAGAATCTTGTGATTCCATAAAAGCTGAAACTTATAGTTTGCTAATGGGTCTTTGCGAGTTCAAGCGTATGGGAGAGGTTGGGTGTATTGTGGAAGGGGATTCAGCTACAATCATTGGGTGGGCTAAGAGAATTGGGGCGGGATCTTGAAAAGTGAGTCATTATGTAAATGAGATTGGGGAATTGTCTTGTTCATTAGGTATTTCACTAGTTCATGTTCCTAGAGCTCAAAACTCTATGGCTAACAAATTGGCAAATTGGGGGTCAGGCTCTCATCAGTGTTTATTGGCAGCGAGCTTCCTATAGGATTAGAGTAGTGGGTTGTGCTTTGCTTGCTGCGCTTGTGTGCTTGTCATTGTTGTTGTATTTTAGTTTGCCTGTTTTTTTTTTTTAATAAAATCTCCATTAATTATCAAAAAAAAAAAAAAACAAGAGAACAGCTACTTGAGAACCTGTCCATTGTTTCCAACTATGATATTTCTGGTTGAATCACGTTGTCATATCTTTATTTTGTATTCATTTGTTTGCATATTATCTGCCTGTAAGGTCATTGATATGCTTTAAACTTCAATTTTCCTCTTCACCATTTGTGGGTGGGTGCACATGAACGTGCATGCATGCTTTTGTGTGTGTGACATCATTCATTGTCCATAATGTGTAATTTGTACTTGACATAACAATATTAAATGCTGTTTATATTTACTTGAAAGCTAATTAGTAGCACAAATAAGTTGAACACAAATGTGACTGCAGCTTACAAATACAATACAGCATAAACTTTCATCCTTTTTTTTTGGTGGGTAAAGTCTTTCATCTTTGTTCTCACTGATATACTTCAAAGGGACATACAATCAGGGATAAAATGACCAACCAAAAAAAAGAAAGTAATGTATTGTCCATAGCCATATCTTTTATTAAATCATAAGCGCCCGTGTCTTATCTCACTACAACCCATCAAATTTCCCCTTCCCCTTGTCTTTTAATGCCTTCAAATTCTGGTTTTCTTGCAAATGACCAAACCATCTCAGTCAATCTTCCATCATGTTGTCACCAATTGATTTTAGTTTCCGACCTGCTATATTAACATAAATGGATTTAAACTCTATTGTATGTAATACCGCTAGCATCATTGAAGATGATCCTAGTCAGATCATCTGGGATATCCACTGGATGCCAAAGGATTTTATCAAAGGAATACTAAAAAATCAAGGAACTTTGTTTCCCTACTTGTTTCACACTAAAAAAATATGTATTTTTCATCTAGCAAAACGACTAAAAGAGGCAACAATATGAAGAAGCATGTGCTAGTTGACAACGGTCATTTCTCTTCCTTGGTGATGAGGTGAACCCATACTTAAATGCAATGAGAGGCCTTTGTCATTAGCTTGATCTCATGGTGTGATGGATTGTATTTGGAGACAGGTTGACACATAGCATATAATCAGGTTCTATTTTGATCCAAAAAATTTCCACCAAGTCATCCTCTACTTTCAATTAGGGACTCAGTGTTTAAGATGTCAAGTCTTGATTTGGAGGAGCCCACCTGTAGGCTCGTCGGATAGGCAGACTGAAATTATAGACTTGATACCACAGCTAGACAGGATGACTCAATTTGCTTAAGTGTCAGCAGTGTAATTACTGTTGCTAGAAAATGATGATCTTGCATATGATATTGTTTAGGTGGTGGTCACAGGTAGGAAATTCTTGTGGAAGAAGCAACTCTTCACATCAGCACAATGCCGTTCCCAATGAAGTTCTCGATTAGCCATGGTAGTTTGGACTTTGGATACCCACACTCAACATATCTGTTATAGATAGCATCTCCTTTCACACTTTGGCTAGAGTACACACAAGCAAAAAAACATGGGAGAGACTCAGTCACCTTTGGCAACGATACATTCAGTCTCTCGCTTATTTTCCTTTTGATTAGTTTGTTCTTAATATATATATATATATATATATATATAATTTTTAATTTTTTTTTTTTATTAAATTCAGCTTTCTATGTATGAGGAGCTAAGAAATAAATCTGTGCTTTGGGATTGAACATCTGAAACTGATCAGATTGTACCATGGGACTTGTGGCTTAGAAGCTCTTATGGAGGCCCAAAGCTGGAGGGGGGAAGTATGTGCCATGCTTAGATGGAGTCCAGAAAATCAACTCTTCCACTGGATAATGCTGGTTGCTAGTCGTAGAACCACATTGAAGTGCTTTCTCCATTTCCTCTGGTGTGGAGTGAGATTTTTGACAATGTTTCATGTTTTCAGAGAGCAGATATCAACCCAACTCACTGGATATTTCTTTTGGAGCTCCAGGCACCTCAAGAAAAATTTACTGCGAACCTGTTCCAGAGTTTGACCTTTTTGGGGAGTTTGAGTATATTGATCCAGAATGTTTAGGTTAGTTCCAATATGCTGGCGTAAGATATCTTTCCTTACCTTGAAGGCACATAACTTTGGATTCTATCTGTAAGGGGAAGGCAGTCACAGATCGAAAGCTTAGTAGAAAGAAGAGGTTGGTATTTAGGAACGGTGCCCTTCCGAACCACTGATCTACAGCTTGAGAATAAAACCAATGTAATAGTGTAGTCACTCATTGATCACTATGTTTATAGAGCTTTCCATCTTGTGCAATCTTATTCATCAAAAATAAAAATAAAATCTTGTGCAATCTTGAACTTGAAAATTTGTTAAACTAGAATTGATTTTGTTGCAGTTTGCTATCAATAGAAACTACAATATTTAGCATCCATAGTTAAGCAATTAATTTGATGCAAATCTAATAGAAAAACTAATGTGACTTGACCTTGCACAAAAACAGAATGGTTATCTGTGTAGATCTCTTTAGTATGGAGCCATAAATTCTTTTTTAACTTCACTATTTAAAACAGCTTGACATGGCTTCATAATCAAATTGTTTTCTCCTTTGGTAAAAAACTCAAATCTTTCTTGATCCATTTCTTAAATGATTCTCTCTCAACTTAGAGAGTACTACCACCAATCGGCCCAGCCACCAGTAAGAACCTGATTCTCTGGCTCTTCATTTTGAAACAATGATTTTATTCACGGCTGTTATGATGCCAGTATAAACCAGTTTTAAGAATTAACAATGGTTGAGAAAGCCCATTTCTGATAAATAAGACACTTTGTATAGTGAAAAGACTAGTTACCTCAAACATTTCATCATTCTATACTTAGAAAAGAAACTATTGAATCCTCTCGTGACAGTCCCATTCAACTTCATTTGATTTCTTTTGTCATCAATACTCTCTCAACGGTCTTCTCCCCCCTTTGAACTCTTTTTCTTTGTAATTATTATTCTTTTTTTATACTCTCATAACCATCAATTTTTCCTTCCCATTCCAAACTTTCTTTCTTTAGATTATCGTACTTTATTTTTTGGAGGAATGACCGACTGTCATTGCTAGAAAAGATTTCCCTTTGAATTACTTTTTGTTTTAATAAATGAGCATGGAAAGTGTACTTAAATTATTGATCCATTAGGATCAAATAGTTTTCAAAATAAGAATTGTAAAGTAAGTATTCAGGTTATTATTTTCGCATCACCCTCAATTTTGATTGAAACTGATCATTAACTGAACAAAGTCATGAGCTTAGATATACATGTTTATACTATTTATGTGTGTATGTAGGAAAATGGCATACACAGCTTTACTTTTCTCTAAACAAAAAAAAAAAAAGCATTACTTTCCTTAGAAACTGTTATATAACATTTCCAGCCACAAAGGAGAGAGAGAGAGAGAGAGAGAGAGAGAGAGAGAGAGAGAGAGAGAGAGAGAGATGAGGGCCAGCAAGGCAACAATATATAGGCGATAAAAAGAACAGGGCCAACAAGGCCTCAAAATACATTCAATCTGGATAAGACTTAATAAACAAAAATTCTAGCTCTTCTCCTAAAGGAGAGCAGATCCTCTACTAAGTAGCATACAGGGTAGCATTGCAGGCCCAAACATGAGAAAGGAAAAAGATCCTTTGGGTGTTTTGGTATAACACCCCTGGCAAACCTGTTCTGGTCTTGAAATGATAATCGCTGCTTCTTGTGTTGTGTTGTGTTGTGAAGGATTTAAGCTCCTGCTAAAGAGTTAAGAATGAAATGTTTATCTGGAAACCATGCTGTGAGAAAGCCTCTAGAGTGCTCTAGACATAAACCCAAGCCATCTAACCATAATATCCAAATCACCCTCTACCATTAGTCTTGTATATGAAATTCCAAAATGAGATCCTGGAGGGGGTTGAATAGGATCTTATACCAACTTATAAATTTGTTTAAATATTTAGGTCTATTCTTGATTTACTTAAATTTCTTTAAGAGGCAGTGGAATGTTTAATAAGTAAATCAATTACCCTATAAATTTATCATAAAACACTACTATCCGTCACGTACTATAGTGTGACCTATAACATAATAGGAGATGGGTTAATAAATTCCCTAAGGTTGTTTAACTTAGTTAATTCACTTAACTTTAGTTAAAGTCACTTGCTCAAAGTGTTGGGCAATTTGCATAAATAAATTAAACACAAGACAAGATAAAAAAACAAACACCACATAAAAAGAACACAATTTTATAATGTTTTGGCACTCTGAACCTACATCCACTCTCAACCAGCTCACCCTCGAGCCTCTTAATTTTTATTAATAGTTATTTTAAACTATTATAGGAAAAATTAATAAATCTGAAAATTTATTTACAAGTTTCAAAAAATATACTCCTTTGTAAGTATGCTCTCAGTGACTCCGAATGGTGCGTTCCATTCAATAGCTCTAATGGACCATGCAAGTTCACACTTGTCTCTGGCAAGTGCTGTGAGAATCCACTTCTAATGGCTCCAGCGAAGGTTTTGAACTTCAACGAAAAAGTTGTGGAATCTCTTCCTTGCGAGTTGCCTTTTTGTAAGCTAATGTAACTATTTAACCCCACCCTTTATACTAGAGAGACAAGGTATGATTATAGGATAGCTCTCCAATGCTTCCAAAGGATTTAACTATGAATTTAGAAAGCTCTCAATACCACCTTGACATGAATTTGACTGTAGTATAAACATCAATGTAGGATGCTAAAGATATTTAACTTATCAAGCTCATAAACTCACAAAAGGATTATTTCCTTCACAATTTTGACTAAGTAATCTTTC
>JAOXJP010039640.1:0-16452 GCA_025762735.1 Platanus orientalis
CCTAGTTATATCAAGCAGGAGAAATGTATAAGACAAGTAAGTAATATTAGATTTTATTGATATTATGTGATTTGCCAATTAACTTATTTCCTTTTTAACCCAATAAATGTAGTTGCAAGATTTCATAGAAATGAACGGAGAGTTTGGCTCGAAGCTGGCTCAACACGCTTGGCAAACATGTCTTCCAAGTTTTGTTTATATAATCATATAATACAACATTTTTAAAGAATTAGGTTTATGCAAAATTCTATTAACTTTAGTCTTGTACAACTGATTGGTGGGATTTTTATGGAGATAATGCACGCGAGCTAAGAGACATTGCAATCAAAATTCTCAGCCTAACATGCTCCTCTTCAGGATGTGAGATAAATTGAAGCACGTTTAATTTCATATACTCAAAAACAAGGAATCAGCTGAAAATGAAAAACCTCTACAAACTTTTCTATGTTCATTACAATATCAGGTTAAAAATGAAAAACGTGATGAATAGCACATACAGGGATGATGAATACTACAGTCCGATTGACTTGAGCCATATATTTGAAGATAATGACACACTAGAGCCTTTGACTCATGAGTTTGAGGGTCTACTACTTGATGGCCAAGAAAATGAGTGGCTTGAGGAAGCATTGGTAGATGTGGAGGATGAACAGGATACTGTTGCATTGCATTCTAGTTTCAGGCATTATGGTGATGACCTATATACAGAGACCCATGTTATATTCTATACACATGATATTTACGCAGGCGAAGGTGTAACTGGAGATGATATAACAGGTGTGAGTGGCAGTGGTACTGTAGGGGGAACTACTACTAGAGAGACTAGATCTACTGGTAGTAGTGATGGTGATGTTGGCGGTGGTTATGGTGTTGGTGATCCGAGTTTTGCTAGTGGATCTTCGACTCCGTGTGGATTTACAAAGTATGATTCTAGGTTTATATCTACTCAAGACACTGATTATGGCATTCGATCTCCACCAACTCAGCATCAGCGATCCGGTGGTTTTACTTATAGTAGGGGAAGGAACATGGACATGGATACACTGATGATATGGAGACACGACTGCGTTTCATAGATATGAGTGATACTGGATCATTCTCACATGATGGTAGACACCTTTAGTCTTATGATTAGTCGAGATATGCTGACGAGTCGAGCTCTACTAGCCAATATCATCCATGAGCATGATCCCATATAGTTTTCTTTCCACCACCGATGCAGTTTGGTTGTGAGCATGTTGGCGAGTCTAGCTCTAGTAGGTAGTCTTATCCACCACAGTTTATTAATTTTTTTCACCACCAATGCAATTGGGAGATAACGTTGGCAACTTGAGCCAAGCTTATGTGCCACAACCATATCTTAGTTTTTTCCCACCCCAACTTCAATTTAGAAGGAATGTTGGCAAATCAAGTTCTAGTCAATCTAATCCACCACAGATGCAATTTAGATTTGGAGAGTATGGTACTCCTATTCCTCATATACAGCCACCATATTCAGTCATTGTTCCATCATCAGATTCATTTGTACCATTTAGCCCTAGAGATACAGAGTCAAAGACAAGTTCCAGAGGCAGTCGTAGCCATCGACGTTGTCAACATCATGATGTGCTAGTTTCTCTTCCTCCACCTACAGGGTGGAATGAGCCTCAACCTGCTCAAGAACATAATTTTGGAGAGTTTATGAGCTTTCATTTCAATCCTAATGAGCCATGTGCAATGCCATCTCTATACGTTCATGAATATCGGCAAGATTCTAATGATGATTATGTTCCTGATCCACCGCAGCGTTCATGGTGTAAGTGGTGATACCATGCTAGGTATGTTTATATATTTCACCATTATTTTTTTGTTATTTTGTATGTTTTGATTTTGATGCACTAGAAGTAAGCATATTAGATGTTTCTTTATGAAATATACGAGCTTGATCTTTATACATTATACAATATATATAATTGTAAGTTTGTAACAGTATTTATTAATGTATGATGCACCTAACATACCTAAAATTAAGTTTTTTTCAATCAAACTTTTCATGAAAAGCATTATAAGAATTTTATGGATTTTTAGGAATTTTTTCGGATTTTTTTTATTTTGGATCAGGTTCGAATTGAACGAGACGCCGATCCGCTGATCCGATACAATCCGGATTGGTTTTGGGCATGGACGATCCGTGCCGCCGATCCGAGATTTAAAACCATGGATAGTATTATTTAATAAAAAAACTTATACATGCATTAAAGTTGATGTGTTAATTTTTTTTATTTGATTAGTACTTTTTTATTGTTTACTTATGATGGACTGTGTTATTATGAGTTGGCTTATGACTGTCGTAATTTGTTTTAGACTTTTTGGAATGATATTATGAGTTAAATCAAGATTTAATTTTTTTTATTATATGTGTTAATTGATGTATTAATAGTAGTACTTGCTTAAACTTATGAATCTGTCTTTCGTATAAAAGAATGTTTAATTCAAATTCGTAGGCATGGATAACACTATTAACCAATCTGAAGCAAAGGGAACTGGTAAAGAAAGAAATAATCTTTCATGGAATGATGAAATGGATAGTGCCCTGGCAAATGTCCTCATTGACCAAATGAACATGGGACACAAAGCAAATGCAGGATGGAAATCAGTTGCATACATAGCAGCTGTGAATGCCTTAAATGCAAGATTCAACCTTTCTCTTAATAAAGACAATAAAAAATAGGCTAAAAAGTAGGGGAAAACATTATGCTATTGTCAGCGAGATTATCAAGCAAAGAGGGTTCACTTAGGATAGTACGAAGAAAATGGTAACAGTTGATGACCCTAATGTGTGGGATGCTTATGTTAAGGTATGTCATATATCATGCGTGCAATGAATTTTTTATTCTTTAATCTATATATTTAATGTAATTCTATTACTAATTTTTTTTGTCTTATACTTTTTGTAGTCATGTCCCGATGCAGCTCCTTACCGCAATAAATGCATATGGAAATGGGACGATACAGTTTTATTGTGTGGAAAAGATAGGGCGAATGGAGAAGGTGCAAAGACAGCAATTGATGCTGAAGAATCCATGGCCGATGAAGATGTCAATGGTATAGACTTCATTCCTAGCTCCTTGGGTCTTGATAATATGAGTGTTGAAGATGTTAACCCCCCCACACCTGGAGCACGAGTACGAAAAAAGAACGGAAGAAACGATTCTATGTCTTATTCAGTAACAGGGATGGCTAATTCACTAGAAAAGTACTTGGAATCATGTAGAGCAAAAAATAAATGTGTTGATCCCATGGAAATTTATGAAGAGGTCTCGAAAGTGTTAGATCTCAATGAAATACAACTGTTAGATGCATGTCAAAGGTTAATGAATGGAACTACTGTAGAACTTCGTATGTTGAAGGGTCTTCCTGTTGAGAAAAAAAAGAGTTGGATATTATTGATTCTTAGTCGTCCTCTTAATTAGACAATTTTTTAGTTTAGAATTATTGTTCTTTTATTTTGAAGTAGAGAAGTTTGGGTTTGGGGATAATTAACATTTTATTTTGATATAAACAAATTTGGAACTAATGGTCATTTTTTTTTTTGATACAGACAAGCAAACCTCTTTTTATTTTGGACATGTATAACTATTTGAATGATATATTGGTTTATAGTTTATTTGATATAGATAAGTATGTATGTGTTTAATTGGATGTGGAATGAACTTGGAGGATGAATTGGATCATTTTAAATGTTTATTAATTTTAGTTATTCCAATTCTATTTCCATAAAAATATTTATGCATCCAAACAACGGAATTGAGATTTTTGAATTCCAATTCCATCCTAATATATATGCATCCAAATGATAGAATTTTGAATCTGTGGAATTCAATTCTACAGAATTGGACCTTGCAAAGTCAATTCCAATTCTGTAAATCCAAACGCACCCCCATTTTATTCATGAGATTACGGAGATGGTTGTCTCTTTTAGCTTCTCTCTTGTGCATGTGCCTAGAGGCCAAAATTCTCTTGCAGATAGATTAGCTAAATGGGGTGTGGGCCTTAATTTTGGTTTATTTTCTTCTAGTGTAATGCCGGTCCTTCTAGATGATCTGGTTTGAACCTTTGGGCTCTTGTTGTTATATCTTTTTTTCTCTTTCTTTTCTAATAAAGTCGTTATTTATCCCCAAAAAAAAGATGCATAGATACTTACCGGAAAAAAAGAAAAGAAAAGATAGATAAATAGATAGCTATTTGCTAGGCTTTAAAGAAAAAATTAAAAATTAAAAAAAGCTAACCCTTGTAAGCCTCATTTATCTCTTGAAATCTTGATGTTGCACTGTTATGATCTTTCCGCTTATCTGGATGCCATTTCTGAGCAAAGCAAACCAAATTGTCAAAAAGAAAATAATGCTTCACCTAAAACATGAAATTTTCTGCTAATGATATTCCAAAAGTTAATCATGTAAGAAACACTTCAAAAGCATAAGTTTCATCAAAAGAATAAGTACAACAACATATGAATAAATTTAATAGATAAACATGGCCAAGGGCTGGTTTAAAATAAGTTGGTAATCCCTCAAATAAAGCTTTAGAAGAAAAATGAAAGAAATTATAAAATTATCACAGAACTGAAACCAAGGTTCAAATGTATCCAATGTTTCCCTCTTTTCAAGGGGGGAGGCATAAAAAATCATGATAATCCCAAAAATCCAAAATGTTGGGGATATAATTTCCAAAAATATGGATAATTTTTCCCAGAATCAAGCTATATTTAGAAATACTACTACCAAAAAAAAAGAAATTTTTGCAAGGGAAGTTTCCTCAAGCTCAAAAACATCCTAAATCCAATTATTTTGTAATGTTTTTAAAACTGTTAAATTTTTTAACCAAAAATCAAAATTTCCTCTTGGATCCTTTTGCTGTTTGTTGGTGTCTTTGGAAGGAAACGCCCATATGTCTGACAACTCTTGTTCTAAGTAGGGACATATTCAGGACAAGGTCATGGCTTTATCGTGTAGTGGGTTTCTGTTTTCAAGTTGTTACATTGGGTAAAATACCAAAATTGAGTTTTTGATTGTGATGACCTTGTATTTGCTTAAAAGGTGATTGTCGCTATTTTGTGGCTGATGCAGACAACAAAAAAAAACTCTTGTATGTGCCACCACACAAGAGAGCAAGGTTCAAGTTTTGTAATATGTATGGGTTATTTTAGTTTGGAAGGGAGTGGATACTTTCTGTAATAAGGCCTTTTGTGTTAAGGGTAGATTATGATTTCTATTTGCAAGGGTTTTTTTGTAATAAGGCTAAAAGCCAATGTCTAAATTGGGATTGTAGAGGGCTGGTTGTCTCTACATTTTGTTTGTCCTTTAGTGGGTTGTCATATTCAACAAATGGGCCCACAAAGAGTGCTTGTCAACAGTCCATGTACCCATAAGTTTTTAGAAGTTTTAAATTTAAAAAGATTTTATAAGTCTTAAGAGTTTAGGAAAGTTTGATTAGCAAGTCTCTTAGATTTTTAGAAGTTTATATTTTAGGCAAGTTTCTATTATTTTAAGTTTTGTAAGCCTATTTAAAGGCACCCCCCTCTACCATATTTTTCAGTGAAGAATTTTATGAATTGTGTTGAATTATTGAGTGGTTTCCTAAGGGGTGGTTGTGGCCATGTTCTCTCCAAGGGTTTAGGCCATTTCCTAGACTCCCTTTTCTCTCCATGTGGGATGTAACACATCAAGGTGCACATGTGAGTACCTTTCACCCTCCCTCTCTCTCACCTCTTCTCTCCTCGGTCTCTCTCTTATCTTCTTCTCCTTCTCTCTTAGTCTCTTTTTTCTCTGTCTCTTTCTCTTCTATTTTTTTTCTTATCTTCTTCTTCCTCTAAAGATTCTTTGCTGGTTTTCATCAAAACCCCCATTAAAGAACCTTCTATTTTCTTAAATTCATGATTTGAACTAGCAAAACTTGTTCAAATACCATGAAATTTGGACTGTAGGGCCTCTATACACGTCATAAACTACAATAAAATTTTCAAAATTTTTTGACGCATAAGAGAGGCATTTTGGTAATTTTTAGACTTTCTGTTTAAAATTACATAAATACCCTTTTAGTCTTTTTTTACCCTCTTCTTTTCATTTTGTATTCTTCTTAACTCTATTTTTGTGATTCTATTCTTTGTTTTCTCTTATTTTGTGGCTACCGGAAGTGCTATATTCAATTCTTGAAAGTTCTTGCTTCAGCACTTTTATAACAAATTTTTTTTGTTGCGATATCCTACACCAATTTTGGTATTTTCTCCACTGTGCTGCATCAGTGGCTTGGTGTTTTGGGGAGTTTAGGGGGCTGGGGGGTTGTTTCTATCTCCCATGCATGCTTCCCTCTTTCTCCCTTTTTTTTAAATCTTCATTACTTTTCAAAAATAAAATAAAAATCCAAGACATAAGCATCCTGAGTCAATTTTAAAACCTAAACTCGTTCTTTTTTTCCTCTGTGTTTTTTTTCAGTTTCTTTGCAGATGTGAAGTGTATCCAGCCCTATTACATGTAAAGCTAGTGATCTCGAAAATTTATTCATTAGAATAACTGCCCTTAAATAATTGTTAGTATAATTTTACATAATCATATTCAGAAAAATATACATATATTAGAGGCATGCAATGGGCAAACAGTTGTATATCTCTATTACAGAAAAAAAGTTATTAATTTGGTACAAAATAACTAAAAAAATACTAATTTTCAAATAAATATTTAATTTTAAGTAAAACATTTACATCATTTTTTTTTAAATAGAAGGTAAAGTGTTTATGCAACTTGACATGTTTGGTAGCCTTATCATTATTTACGACCAAGTTCTTAATAAGGTAAAACATATATGCATGTTTTTGAAATAAAGCTATTGATTTAAGATACAACTTATAAAATGAAATATAAAAAAAAATCTATCAAAAAGTATCTATGAAAGAAAAACAAAAAATAAATTTGCGTTGCCAGAACTCCATGTGGTAAAGGAGTGCATTTGGATTTGGTCATATGGCTTTAACTTATCATGTTTATGTACTTGTATTATAAAAAATAAAAATAAAAAAACTTAATTTGAAGGTATTGAATCATATCTTCGTGCTAGCATAGCAGTGTCTACTTCTATTCTCTTACTTGTCATTATTAGATAGATGACTGTTTTCTGTATTATTTTAAGTTCTAAGCGACTAACTATGTCTTTTAACATCCCTAAAGTTTCACTAAAATTTCTAAGTTCTTCCCAATCTTTCTTTTATTTCAATATGCTCCAATGATATGTCATTCATCCCACACATATGAAGAGAAAGAACAGAAAAAACCAGGTAACAAGAGAATGTCCACAAAAGAATATATACGGAACATGAACCTACCAGACATCTAAGGTATGAACAATTAGAAATGAGAATGTCCACAAAAGAATATAAATAAATGCTATATGAACTTAAAATTGAAATACAAACCAATGCAAGACGAATATAGTTGGATCGTATTGTGTCCTCTGTAGCATCATAATCCACTTCCAATATTCTATAGTAATCCTACAGAGAGTTCCACAGTGTAGTTAGAACCAAAACTAAAAAGATTAAATAAAGATGTTAAGAGTTTCAAAATACAATATCTATAACATCAGAGTGTGATATACAGCCTAAAGAAGGGGAAACGAAGTAGTAGTATAAGAAGAAGAAGAAGCTATCAAAGATATTCCCCAACATTCTCATAATGTAGCAACTGTTTAAAGCCTCAACTAGCTTTCTTTATTTTAATTTTTGGTTGCAAGATTCACTAGCATTGATGATTATCATACTACAAGTTTGAAAGATTATGTATGTCTGAACTTTCCACAGTTAAATTAATAAAGTCAGCTAAGTTAGAGGTTCCACTATCCAATGCCAAAGTGTGCAAGTACATAAAAGAGCCCATATTCAGATTTGTGGACCAGTTAGTTGGACCTCAACCCAAGCCGAAAATGAATATAATCCCAATTCCAACACTTTACTTGTGGACTAGATTTCCCATGTGAAAATTTGTTTGAAACCCTTGATTTTGGCGTGTCATTAGAAAGTAACTCATTTTTTTTACCAAGAAATAAAAGATAGATTATTTGATTACCTATCCAACAAGCCAAAGATCACCTGATTGGGAAGTTATTGAGAAAGTTATGTCCAAATTATGGGAATCGTATATTTGAGTTTTCCAAGTTAATCTTCAGTTGATTTCATCTTGGTAGTTCATGCATTGTCAGGAGATATTTAGAAATTGCGAATCTTTTGTCCTTTCAAAGAGTCCGTAATGTAATGGGGATGCAAGAGATGGAGGAGTTGACTTCCCTTTTGGATCACTTAGAGGGTACTAGGCCACGGGTAGGTTTTCAGGATGGGTGGGTTTGGGTCAAAAATAAAAAGGGTACCTTTATGACAAAATCATTTTATACGAGTCGGGATTCCATCTCCGATGTTGTGGTTCCTCATAAAAAATTTGGAAGTTGGGTCTTCCCTCAAAGGTTTCTTTCTTTCTTTGGAGTGCCCATCTGATAATATTCTGACTCTAAACCATTTGAAGAGGCGTGGATGGAACTTGGCAAATAGATGTATTTTGTGCATGATATAGAAGGAAACGGTAGACCATTTACTTATTCATTGTGTGCTGGTAAGGAATTTGTGGGACTTCTTTCTCTCCTCTTTACATGTTTCTTGGGTGTTTCCAGCAAGGTTCAATGATCTCATCTTTGGGTGGCGGATCCAAGGCTTGGAAGGTCTTTCTAGACGTATTTGGTCCTTCTTGCCAAGAGTTATTTGTTGGGTAATCTAAAAGGAGACAAATGCCAAAACGTTTGATGGCATGCATATGTCTTTTGATAGGATTTGCCTTACAGCTTACAGGTTTCTTTTCGATTGGATTTCCATTTTGGATGATTTTGATGTGAATGATTGGGATGGGCTGTTGGTTTGTGATTTTGTAGTTTCTTTGGGTTGGTTTGCTGGGTCGTTCTTTTTTGCGTTTGTTTTTGTGCCTTGCTTTTGCGGGTTCACTTTTCTTGTGAACTAGTGGCTTGCCCTCTGTTGTGCTCCTCTCTTTTGTGTCTTTCTTTGCTTATTAATAAATTTTACTTTTGCCTTTCAAAAAAAAAAAAAAAAACAAGAGAGTTCTATTGTTGTCTTGGTAAACAAGTCACAGTCCTAGAGAAAATGGAGTGTTAGTTTAAGTCAAATCAAGAGAAAGAACAGTCCCCATATTCTCATTGGTCTATAAAAGGGAATAACATTTAAATTTCTCCTAAGCTTCTATGCTATTCTAGTAGACATTTCTCCACATATTTTCTTAATGGTGAAGACTCCATTGAAGCCTTATATAAAAATAAAAATTTTAAACAAAAAAAAAAAAGGTGCAGACTCTGATTTCTAAGTGTGGAAAAAAAAAGTGTGACTCCACTACTTATCTTGGTCTTTGATTTTCTAATTCTAGCTTCTATCCCCTTTCTACTTTGCTGAGTTCCCTCAAGTCTCAACTGAGCTCAACAAATCCATTCCCCCCACTAATTTAATGAATTCCTCTAAATCAAAAACAATCTACACATTAGTTATTGCTTTAAATCCTAGAACTCTTGTCTGATCTCCTATCTTGTGAAATTAAAAGCTTCAAACAAGTTCTGCAGATAGCTCTTAATCACTGTTTAGATGTTCCCATCTTTAATGCTATATCACAAAGCAGAGATACAGCACATCCTTGTCACATGCCAACATTGTCATAACTTGGGAAACTACCAATAACATAGTTAAGTGTTGGGTGTATCAATAATTTACATCCACATTCTTATTCTTTCTACACCAATAATCACATCCTACCCTTTGTTTTCTATAACGATGAAATTTCTTCTGCACACCAACCCCATCCACATATACTAGCAAGGATGGTCTTAGACAGGGAACAGATTTGAAGTTTGAGTTCCTCGAAATATTAATTTTACCACTCACCAAAAAAAAAAATGGAATGAAGGACACTGAAATCTCATGTCCACTGGATGACACACCGTGGTTAATTTCTTTGCTTGAATTTGATGCAAATTCAAGAAGCTATCAAATGGAACCATGTTCTTTTGATGGAGAAAATGTAGAGAATTCAACAACTTAGCACTTATTGTTAAGGCTATAATTATATTAATCTTTACCATGTTATGACACTCAAATACTAACTCTCTTTCTACTATTGGCATATTGGTCCATACAACTAATTGTGATTAGTATTTAGTGAGATACGATGAGTAAGGTTTGTTGAACAACTATACTCTTCCATTCTTCACAATTTTCTTTTCTTTTCCTCTTCTTCTTCTACTACTGCTCCTCTCTATCAAAGCCTAACCAATAGAATGCGTAACAGTAGAAATAAAACTTGGTATCAGAGCAATCAACAGTGATTTCTACACATCATGGGTGAAAAATACCACAAAAGCGACAGCTGATGTCACCCGTTTGTACAGCTAACTTCAGTGTTACAGACAACTGGGTTGTCATGTAGCATGGCGACCTTGTGTTGGCACGATGACATATTTTCATAAAAAAATTTAAAAAAAATTGATTTTTCATGGCATCTAACATTCCCTACTTGAATTTTTTTTTTTGGAAAGGTAACATACACCTTGAGAAGGGGTGAGTGCCTAAACCCTCCTTAGCCTCGGTTTTGACCTTGCACAACAGGCTGCATGGACCATGCAACAGATGGCATGCCATGCAAACAAGCAAACTAGCCCTGTAATAGGGCATTGTCCAAAGGCAATGATGGTATCCTCGACACTGGTCAGGGCATCTATAGGCCACCCAAAGAGGGAGTCTATGGTCCCTCTCTAGTGGATTGGATTGCCTCTAGGGATAGTGTTTGGGGCATCGGAGAGAGGCAACACTGTGCATCTAGCTTAGGCCAAAGTTTACTGCTGATGTACATTATTAGCATGAAATAAGTGACAATTGCATCACAACACAGACAGATTAAGCTATCCTAGGGCGGGCCTGTATGCCTCTCCTAGGATATTGGTATGAGTTTGGCCTGTTCCAAAAGGATTGCTTCAGATGTCGGCAAGCCTCAGGGTGACACCTTGCATGTGGAAACGCAATGGTACTTTCATTGGGTGGTATACATGCCATGGGCTTAATGGCCTGAGCTAGATTGCGTTGTAGGTGTTAAGCCTTCAATGTTACATAGTAGAGTGAATAAAGCTACATGGCTATAAAAGGTGTGATTCAATGATATGAAGTGTGCTCTTAAGATGGCTAACTTAATCAGGTGCTTGCAACAGTTCATTTTGGTGCTAGTTAGTAGGTCTTGATGGCACGAGGGACCTACGAGCAAGACAAGTGTCATGAGGGTGCAATAAATGAACTAGTGGGTTGGTCAAGCAGGACTTGACACATCAAGACTTGATGAAGAGTTGTATCCTTTGTTAGTGTCTCTAATATTATTCCTCATCAAGCCCTGTTTTACTAGCCCACAAGTTCTTTCATTGTGCCATCATCACATTCGTCCCGCTTATAGGTCCCTCGTGTAATCAAGGCTTGTCAGGCAGGACCAAACTAAACCATTGCAAGCTCCCAACCAAGTCAACCATCTTAAGCATGCACACCGTGCCATCAAATCACACCTCAAATAGCCATGAAGCTTTGTCCGCTCTGCCATATAGCACTAAAAACTTAACACGCCACAACGCATTCCAACTCGAGTCATTAAGCCCACTGACAAATATAGCACCCAACAAACGCACCATAGCATTTTCATATGCAAGGCATCACCCCAAACCTTACCAACTGCCAAAGTGATCCTCCTAGAGAAGACCAAGCTCATACCAATATCCTAGGATATGCAAACAAGCCCTAAGATAGCCTTTCGTGACACCACTGGCGTACAGCCCATGCTAATAGCATACACTGGCAAAAACCTCTAGCAATCTCGCCAAAGCCAAATACACAAGCAATATCACCTCGCTCCAAGGCCCTAAATACTATCCTTAAAGGCAATCCAATCCTATAGAGTCTAGAGAGTCCATAAACTCCCATCTCTGGGCAACCTAGGCCCGCCCACAACCACTATCGAGGATATCCATCATTGCCTTTTAAGCAATGCCCCATTATAGGGCTAGTTTACCTATTAAATGGCATGTCATCCATTGCAAGCCCATGCAATTCGTTATACAAGGCCAAAGGCCATACTGAGGCTAAGGGGGTTCAACACTCACCCCTCCTCAAGGTAGATGTTAAGCCTCTCATAGATTGAAAAAACCAAACACCAGACCCCTCAAAAATCATATTGGATTCTTTACGAAAATGTCATCGTGCCAATGCAAGGCTGTCGACCAATTGTTCGTGACACACTCCCCCACTTGGTTGACACTCTCACCAACCCAACTTAAGTGCTTTCCATCGGCTAGCACATTTGTTCCTTATTGGATCAAATACACTTATCCGATTGCCAACCAACACTCGAAATCCTTTGAATTTCTTATCTCCACGTTACTTGGCCCAAATTACTCTAAATTCCTCGCCCAGTATCACACTGAACTCAACCTAAAAAATACTATACACCACCTACTATTCGACCCATCTTGATCTCCATAGTACTCCAAAGTGTAATGTACACATTCCATTGTGCATAAGAGCATGCTATTGGGTGGGGTCCCTACTTGACTCTCCATGTAACACATTGAACTAACTATTGAGATATATACGACTTCACCTAGGTTACAAACCCTATGGACATGGCTCTACTAGGGACCCAACCTAGACACCGGCATCACCAATACCTAAAACCAGCCTAACTTGCCTCACCTCTAAACCTCTGTTCACTAACCACTTTGTGCATGTCATAAACCACCTCTTACAAATCAAGTTGTAACTTTATCTGTCAATTCATAAATCTCTCTTTTGAGAACTCCAACCCATGCAAACATTTTCTATTGTGGCATAGTTCTATCTATAAGAACTCTAAACTTCGTGAGCTACCTCATCTTGACTTGTCCACACCAATCTGCCATAGATTTTTTAGACGCAAATTTTTATATTGCCTTATACCAATAGCATCCCCTCACATATCAAACCAAACAACATTCCATCAGCATCTCTAGGCTCTACAAACCAACAATCTTACCGTTGCTCGAAACTACCATTGTGCTTCTTTGTGCATTGCCTCCTTTGAGGACTTCTCATTCTGATCTGCCTCTTGTATTTTTTTTTTTTTTTTTTTTAAGAAGAAGAAGAAGATAAGGAAAATATATTAAGGCATTAAAAGGCAAAACAACATGAGAAATGCTAACCAGAAGGCAACAAACGGCCTGAAGCACAAGGGAAACAACAAACAAACAGATAAAAATAACATTACAAGATATAACGCTCCTAATCAAAGATCCAGGAGCTAAAAGGCGGATCCGCCTACCCAATAAATTGCCAATCATAAAGCCTTGATAAGATTGCCTCAATGATCATGCGAAAAGGATGGGCTTTGTCCTCAAAGACCCTCCCGTTTCTCTCCTCCCAAACCACCCAGTAGAAACCCACCGGAATTAAGGGCCACATGCGCCTACCTAAAGCAAACCCATCCCTCGAGAACTAAGACTGCCGACAAGTCAAGAGGGCCCTAACCGAGACCGTACGAGCCCACATCACACCAAATTGACCCAGAAAAAACCACCAAATGGGATCGATCCACGGGCAGTGAATAAACAAATGGCCTGTCGTTTCCTCATTTGCTTTGCAAAGACAACATAATTTGTGATGATCAAGCCCCTTTCCCTCAGCTTCTCAATAATAGGAGCTCTATCCCACCACAATTCCCACAACAAAAATGAGACTTTTAAGGGGATCATATTGTTCCACACACACTTCCCCGAGTTAGACGTATGGACCGGATGGCATAGAGCATTAAACATAGATCGGACCGTAAATCCATTCTCCACATCTAATCTCCAAACACTGACGTCCTGCAGCTCCACATTCCCTAACTCATAGTTTTCCAACACCTCTAATAATCTGTCGATCTCCCCAATCTCCCAATCATTCAAATTTCTCCGGGGCTAGATGTTCTAGGAACAAAACACCTTGGATCTGATCCAATGATTTTGGACCGAGCCTCCTTTGTCCATGGCCAACTCATAACATGAGGGGAAAAGAACGCGCAAGGGCTCTCTAGAGCACCACGAATCCAGCAAGAATCTCACCCTTTCCCATTGTTGGCACGGAAGCACATATGCTTTTGGAATTGCTCCCACCCTTTCATGATGTTCTTCTACACACCACACCCCAACAAACCACTAGGACATCTAGACCTCCATCCCATATGTTCTTCACCATATTTGGCTACAACCACTCCCCTCCAAATGTCCCTATCCACCCTAAATCTCCAAAGCCATTTATTGAGTAAAGCTCTATTAGTTAACTTTAAAGGCCTCATACTCAAACCCCATTTTTCTGAAGGCTTGCAAACCTCCTTCCACCCTACCCAATGATTCTTCCTTAAACCCATAGAAGACCCCCAAAGAAAATTCCTCTGCATACGCTCCAATTGGTTGAGAATGGAGCACATCGCCTGAAATAGAGACATGAAGTAGGTTAGCAGACTTGCAAGAACACCCTTCAATAAAACCAATTTGGCCCCTTTCGACAAATACCTCATTTTCCACCCAGCTAGTCTTCGACTCACTTTCTCAATTTCTGGGTTCTAAATAGCTTTTGAATAGGCCTTAGCACCAAGAGGTAGACCAAGATAAATAATTGGGAGAGGAACACTGTCGCAGCCCAATATTGCAGCAATCTCTTAACATGACGAGATTTCGACTATGGGACTCACCGTGGACTTGGCCCAATTCGCCTTCAAACCAGTGGTCGCTTCCATGATAAGAAGAATACACCTCAGGTTTTTTTATACCTTCTACATCCGCTTTCAATAGGAACAGGGAATCATCAGCATATTGGATAAATGAGACCGACAACCTGCCTGAGGGAATGGTGAAACTGTCAACAAGACCCACTGTGGCCGCCTTAGAGATCATTCTACCCAACAAGTCCGCCACCATGATGAACAAATAAGGAGACAAAGGATCCCCCTAACGCAACCTGCGGCTACCTTTAAAGAATCCCTTTGGAACCCCGTTCACCAAAACCGAAAAAAAGACGGAAGAAATACAAATTTTGATCCAGTGCCTCCACTTCTCCCCAAATCCCATCTGGCCAAGAACCCAATCAAGAAATCCCCAGTTCACATAATCACAAGCTTTTTTCCATATCAATCTTACACACAATGCCGTCCCAACCCGCCTTTCTTATAGCATCTACATACTCGTTTGCCAATAAAGAACAGTTGTGATTTACCTTCTTGGAAGAAAAACATGCTGGAAGGAGCTGATAATGCCAGATAAAGAGATCCTTAGCCAGATTGCTTGGAGGAGCTGGAAGAAAAGCATGTTGGGAGGAGTTGATCTGCCTCTTGTATTGACACATAAACTTCTAATATGTCACACACCAGCACTATATCTTCACATACCAAACCATGTAGCATCTCAATCTCATTTTCCTCTGCAAGTTGTCTACACGACAATCAACCCACACCAAAATGCTCTAACTCGCACACAACATTTTAAAAATTAATCAATCTATGACTCAATACCCACTCAGTGAATTGAAACATAATCACAAAATTTAGCATGAACAATGAATTACTTGGTGAATTAAAAATTCTTACCCACCTTGGCTAGTAATAACTAATGATCCCCCTCAAGTAGGCACCAATCTATTCTCCATTTCCACTAGTAGTTGGATAATTCCTAAACTTTGGAATATGAAGCAAAAGGAGTTCCGCTATCAAACAACAAACACATATGATGGGTGAAAGGAGGAAATGCATCCATTGAATGTCCATTTTAGTTAAAAACTCACTTTTACCAACAACCGCATGAGATGTCATTCAAGTATACAACTGCCTTCAGCAACTATTGTTTTGTTAGCATCTCAAGGAAAACGATTTCTTGAATGCATGAATTCTCCCCTTAAAAAAGACTGTCGTAGAGCAATGTTGCTAGCTCTCAACAGAAGTTAGGACAACTTAAAAAACCAAATCTAGATGAATGGTGAACCTTGGATGTTCCTACACATAAAAAGAGCTTAAAAATCCTAATACCAATAATGCAACATGTGACAAAATTCCATTGCTACCGAGCATCTAAATTCCCATTCCGTGTGTGTTGATAACCTATTGAACTAATGCACAATTTAAAAATCAAGGCAGATGTGCTTAACATCAGTTCATATTCGACATAGACTTAAAAAAGAGCAATTCTAAAAAAATTCTGAAAAGGGACAGGCAGTAGGAATCTCAGTGAAATCATGTTTTGCTACTTTGTCAAGGTGGGATGAGGACCAATTTCCAGCCAGGGTGATTTGAAGGTCGTGTGTTCCATCTAAAATGGCCTTCCTTATGTGGCTCTTTAATAAAGATA